>JAJEJO010000172.1:228366-414419 GCA_020662805.1 Glaucomys volans | reverse complement strand
TCTGGTCCTAAGCCAACATGATGAAGATTCGGGCCAACTTTTTCTTCAATTTAGTGAAAGATCTCAGATCTAATTCCTGAGAATTGAGTTTGAGTTTCATGCTATGTGAAATAAGCCAAGCCCAAAAAAACAAATGCCAAATGTTTTCTCTGATCAGTGGATGCTGATACATAACAGGGGGTGGGGGTGGGGTTATGGTGGGGATAGGAAAGAATGGAAGAAGTATCCATGGTGTGAAGGAAAATGGGATAGGAGGGGATGGGGGAAGGAAAAATAGTAGACTGAGACAGACAGTATTACCCTATGTATATTTAAGACTATTTGAACTGTGTGAGTAAATAATAATAATAATAACAATAATAATAATAATAATAATAATAATAATAAAAACAAAAAAACCGCAAATACCATATACATCTACATTAGGTCTTAGAAATAATTTTTGAACTGGGAGATTTCAAATTTAGTGTAGCCCACAGTCAGTGCAATTAGTTTTTGTTGAGTTTGTTTATCAGGTACATACTATCAGCTTCTCTAATTGTTTCACTCATTTCATCACTTAATAGGGTGCAATTCATCACTTAATAGGGTGGGCAGAGAGTTATATACCTGAGAAGAATGTTATGAAACTAATGACTGTTATTCTTACCTTTGGACCTTACCTTTAAATTTTACCCATCTAAGTTTGGTAGAGGGACTTCTTCTATTAGAAGCTTTTATCAGAGAGGAGGGAAAATAATTTATATGTGTAGTTTTACAAATGATCAATATAAATAAATTATACACAATTTCTTTAATAGCCATGCTATTGCAGTCTCAATGCACGAGCCATGTACCCAATTAACTTTCTTATCCCTGTGACTTACTAATAGTTATTTTCAATTTGCATGTGGTTCTAACAACAGTATATGGTACTCTGTGAAAAGACAGTTGAAAATGATTTTCTTTCCATCTGGTCCAAATTGTATTATTACTGAAAGACATTTCTCAAAATTTGTGACATGAAATTAGAGCAGTTATTAGATTTTCATCACCCCAATAAAATTTTATCTGCTACTTTTTCTTTGGTGCTAGTAGTAATAGTAGGAGCTAAAGAAGTATTTTTGGCTAATTCATTATACCATACTGGATAGAAAGGAGTTAAGATTGAAGGGCTGATAGGAATGAAACTGTATTTATATCATGTTCCTACAGAAAATTTACTATGTAAAAACATAGATGCATCCAGGCTCAAATTTATTGTGAAGTTCAATAAAATTTGGTTTTATTCAGATTCTCAACCATTACACTTTGAAATAACTTCTTGCTACTTCATGAAGTTTGTCACATTTGGGCTGGACTTGTAGCTCAGTGGAGAGCACTTGCCTAGCACATGTGAAGCACTGGGTTCAATCCTCAACACTACATAAAAAATAAAGGTAAAAACAAATTTTGTCACATTTGATTTTGTCAAATTACATGTTGTCTTCCAACTATTCATAAATCCTATATACTCTCAAAAAACAGGAATGTGCCAGGCACTGTGGTGCACACCTATAATCCCAGCGCCTTGGAAGGCTAAGGTTGGAGGATCCTGAATCC
Organism: Glaucomys volans; assembly: GCA_020662805.1. Taxonomy (NCBI): domain Eukaryota; kingdom Metazoa; phylum Chordata; class Mammalia; order Rodentia; family Sciuridae; genus Glaucomys; species Glaucomys volans. The sequence goes on along the minus strand of JAJEJO010000172.1, from coordinate 412,838 downwards.
AAAGCCAGCCTCAGCAACTTAGTGAGATCTTAAGCAACTTAGCAAGATCCTGTCTCTAAATAAAATATTAAAAAGGCTGGGGATGTCAGTCAGTGGTTAAGCACCCCTGGGTTCAATCCCTGAACCAAAAAAATTTAATTGAATTAAATTAAATTTAAAAAATAAATAAATAAAAATGTGAATTCCTAAGAATAAGCAAAAGAAACAAACCTTTTTTATTTTTTCCAAAAATAGTTTGAGTAGCACCTTTAGAATAAATAGGCTCCTGGGGTGATTATTTTAAGGAAGCAATACTTGTTTGGATTTTAAATTATTTTAAGTTTAAGACAGCTAAATTTGACATTTTACCCCCTTATATTTATGTTATAGACATAAAATACATTACCTTTCCCTTGAAAAAGCATAAAATAAAAATATTGCTTGTCTAGAACAATATTTTTAAATGAATGATGCCCTAAGCAGATGAAGGCTTTTTCTTATACTCCAGGTAAATCCACTGAAATAGACACATATCAAAAAATAAACAGATATTGAATGTCACAAGGGATGACTACTGGAAAGGGTATAATAGTAAAGTGAACAGTGAGTGTTCCACCTAAAGGGCACAGCTATCTCTCTGATGCTGCTGAGTTTGATCAACTAAGATTAGAGACCCAACATTGCCAAGTCTGATTTTTCAGAAATTTTAATGAAACATTCCAGGTTTTATATGTTGCATTTTTAATTTTTTTTTTAAATTTTTCCCTTTCTGGTACTGGGGATTAGACCAATGGGAGCTCTACCATTAAACTACATTCCCAGTTCTTTTAATTATTTTTTATTTTGAGACAGGGTCTGACTTCAAACTTGTGATCCTCCTGCCTTAACCTTCCCAGTAGCTGAGATTACAGGCATATGCCAATGGTACTTAGCAATTTGTTCACAATATTTAAAAATGTAAACACACAGCAAGACCCAGTGGTGCATGTCTCATATCCCCAGGTACTGGGGAAGTTGAGACAGAAGGATCATAAATTTGAGTGCAGCCAGGGCAACACAGGAAGAACTTGTCACAAAATAAAAAGGGTTGGAGATGTAGGTCAGTTGTACAGCATCCTGTGTTTCAACCCCCAGTACCAAAAGAAAAAAAAAATTTAAACACTGTCAGAGCTACCAGTTTGTAACCTCTGGTCTAAAGTTCTTAAAGACAAGCAAATGGTAAGCAACTGTATTCCAGTATATTTGGAAACTTAAGCAGGAGGATCACCTAAACCCAGGAGTTCAAGATTAGCTTGGGCAACATAACAAGATCCTACATCAAAAAATAAATACTCACAATTTTAAAATAAAAATAAAGTTTTCAATGTAAAATATGGCTTTTAAAGTAAAAAACGATGGGAATTCATAAAATTAAAAAAAAACTCTTTAAAATAAAAAGTACCTAGTTTACCCTACCAATGAAGTTTTAGTATGAAAAGAATCTGAAATAACTATAACTATTGTCTTTCTACAGAGATGTTCAGAATAGCATGTTTAATATTTTTAACTAAATTTAATTTATTTGTTTCTTATTCAAGGAAAATTTTCCACATCTCAATTTCAAATCCAAAAAAGAAAAATTTAACATATTATTCTAAGGAAATGAGCAGAGTTCAAAATAAAAGCTTATTCCACAATGATAATGAAAACATTTATATGACAAACATTTATATGACATTTATATGTTTATAATGTAAAAGGTCGTAAGTTATATCACATAAAATTATGAGCTATTGGTTGATGTGAATGTAGCTGCTTCTGATGATGGGCTAGGTTCAGGATACTTATACTGCAAATTTCAGTTAAAAGTGCCTGGTCAAAGTTCTAATTTTGGTTATGCTTTCCAATTATAAAATAACTATTATTAAATATTCCTTAAGCAAGCAAGACAGTACAGTAGAGGAGGACGAAGAGCTGGGGTTGTCATGATTTTGAACATAAAGCCTGAATTATTTCTATATTCCCTACAAAGCTACTACACACAGGCAGTAACAAACCTCCCAAATTAGTAAGATCTTGTCTCAAAACAAAAATATGCTTTAATTAGATCTTATGTACCATTTTATAATTTTTCTTTCTTCTTAACTAAATTATCCCAAGTAGTAAATATCTTTTCCTTTCTGAAATCCTTATTCTAGGTTTCTCATCTTTCATGAAGTTTTGATAAAGGTTTATAACATAAATCTTACCACATTCAATTCTTTTCCCTAGTTTCATGCATGAACTATTCACAAATTTGGTTCTTTCTCTCAAAGATGCCCTATAACTAAGCCTCTTTCCTTTCAGACACAGAGCACTCTTACTTGGTACATTCAAAATGAGTTTGGTTTCTTTTAGTTGTCATGGACCTTTATTTTACTTATTTAATATGGGGTGCTGAGGATCAAACCCAGTGCCTCATACATGCTAGGCAAGCCCAAACTGCGTCTTGGGCTGGGGATATAGCTCAGTTTGTAGAGAGCCAGCCTCACAAGCACAGGACCCTGGATTCAATCCCCAGCACTGCAAAAAAACAAAAACAAAACAAAACAAACTAAAAAACAAACAAACAACAACAGCACTGACACACACACACACACACACAAAGGCTATATCCCCAGTCCTTTTTCTTATTTTGAGACAAGGTCTTCCTAAGTTGCATTGGCTGGCCTTGAGCTTATGATCTTCCTGCATCAGTTTACACTCTACCCACTGAGCCACAACCCCAGCCACTCAAAATGAGTTTTTAAAGTCAGTTATTTCAAAGTTTAAGACAGAATTCACTTTAAGCAGGTCTGCGGGTGTGGGAAGGTGTAGCTCAGAGTGGCCTAGCATGCAGAAGGCCCTGGGTTGAAACCCCAGCACACACACACACACACACACACACACACACACAAAAGAGAGAATTCACTTAAATCACAGCAATGTAAAATGCACTATGCTTTTACTTCCTCTTGATTTGCTCATGGATGAGTGTTCACTGTTTCACTGGGTGGTATTAAATGTTACTTGAAGAGATGCTTTTCAAAATATGCTGTCATGGCATACTCAATGTATAAGCATTACTCTATTTTTATTTAACATTTAACATTTGTCAGATCTCAAAGAATTTTTATTAATCATTTACTGCACCTAAACATATATACAAGTTTACCTGTCTGGTTAGAATGTCTAAAGTTATATTTAATATAATTTCAAAAAGGCCATTATCTCATTATCCTCTCATTATATGGTTTACATGGAAATGCAAAAAGATATAGAAGCCTTCTAGTATTTTTTTTTCTTTCTAGTATTCTTAATACAAAGCAACTCCTTTCCCAACAGATTTTACTATTCTCTGAATTCACTTCATAGGACATAATGAAAAAGTAGTTCATTCTGATTAAGACATATGTTACACTGTGGAACAATGACAACTGTAACATCTAAAATGTATTAGGTCCTTACGTGCCAGCTACTCTTTAAGTGCTTTAAATATATTAATTCATTAAATCCTTCCACAACCCTGCAAGAGGGCAACATTTTTTTACTAACATCTTTATATCACAGTTAAGGAAATCAAGTACAGTACATAAGATCATGAAACTAAGCAGCAATAACATTTGGCGCAGACTCAAAGCCCCTGATTTATACTACTATTCTTTTATAAACATTTTACTGATTATCAAATCTATTAGGAAGAGAAGCAGGCCAGGTGCAGTGATGCACACCTGTAATCCCACCGACTTGGGAGGCTAAGGCAGGAGGATCAAGAGTTCAAAGCCAACCTCAGCAATTTAGTGAGGCCCTAAAAGTAATTCTGCAAGATTCTGTCACTAAATAAAATGTAAAAAGCAAAAAAGGTGACTGGAGATGTAGCTCAGTAGTTAAGCACCCCTTGATTCGATCCCCTGTACCAAAAAAAGAAAAAAAAAAGTTGGAGGCCAGTCTCATTTAGGGAGACCCTTTCTCAAAACAAAAGGCCTATGGGTTGTAGCTTGTAGTGAAGTGACCCTGGGTTCAATCTCCAGTCCTCCCCCACCCCTGAAAAAGAAGAGAAGCTCCGAGACCATTTACTGTGGCTGAGATTATAAATGAATCCCATCCAATTTCTTCAATTGGTTGTTAAGATTCATTGCTGACTATAAGACAAACAGATTATCTCAAGAAAACTTATTCTTTTAGAAAATATCAGATCATTTTCAGTATAAATGCATTCAGGTTTTTGTCAATATGAAATAACATGAAAAGTAAAATTTATTACATAAAGTGCTATAATGTGTTTGGCAGGATAACTTTTGAACACATAAAAGCATCTGAACCATAAAAATTTGTTTAACAGAGGCCTTAATAAGTGACTCTTGATCTTTTAAAATTCTGTGGTATCAGAAACACTAGACACTTTTTACTATAATCATCCTTTACAATAAGTAGTAGGAGCAGTAATAATAATTTTAAGATGAATGAAATAATGTGAAGTGAAATAGTCTTTAGCCATATTTTACCTTCTCTGGAATAAGGTTATAATTACATTCTATCACTCAAGAACAGAGCAGCAGGTTTCTACTTAAATTCTATAAACATACATCATCAGCATCTTTCATTATTTTCAGTAAAGATAACTGAATTACATCAGTTGGAGGAGGTGGAGGTGGAAAACTCAAGCCTAAAAATCAAACTACATACTCAGAAAGCTATTAGTGCTGCATTATTTTCATATACTGGTATCTAATACCAGGAAAAAGCATAGCACCAGAATCATAAGATTAATCATTTCTGTGACAAATAAAATTAGAAAGAACTAGATTCACAATTACTCTAAATAAAATTTTGAAAACTCCACAATTGTAACTACCCTTTAACTTTGAGGTTTAATGCACATCTCTGAATTTTTACAGTTGTTGAAAGCAAGCCTCTTTTGAGTGCCTACTGCATACAGGTGCTATCATAAGGCACTTCACCTGACCTATTTAATAACTACCCTGTAGAAGGTATAACTTTAGAGATAAGGTTCAGAGAGCCTTACACAGCTGACACAACTAAGAAATGGCAGAGAGAAAACAAACTCAGATATGGCCTGAGTAAGCTCAAACTCACATCCTATGACATCATATGTCCTATCATATTAGCACTTCACTTTGCCCCATTCAATGTGAATAAAAAACTGCATCTTGGGCTGGGGATATAGCTCAGTTGGTAGAGAGCCTGCCTCACAAGCACAGGACCCTGGATTCAATCCCTAGCACTGCAAAACAAAACAAACTAAAAAAAAACAAACAACAACAGCACTGACACACACAAACACACACACACACACACACACACACGCACAAAGGCTACATCCCCAGTCCTTTTTCTTATTTTGAGACAAGGTCTTCCTAAGTTGCATTGGCTGTCCTTGAGCTTATGATCTTCCTGCATCAGTTTACTGAGTGGCTGGGACTACAGGTATGTTCCACCATGCCTGGTTTAGAACAATTGCTTAGTTAACAATCTATTAAAAAAATAAGTCAGACATGGTGGTGCATGCCTGAAATCCCAGCAGCTCAGGAAGCTCAGGCAGGAGGATCTCAAATTCAAGCCAGGCAACTTAGCAAGACAGTAAGCAACTCAGTGAGACCTTGTCTCTAAATAAAATATTTTTTAAAAGGGCTGGGCATATGGGCTGGGGACATAGCTCAGTAGGTAGAGTGCCTGCCTTGCAAGCACAAGACCCTGAGTGCAATCCCCAGCACTGCAAAAAAAAAAAAAGAAAAAAAAAAGGGGGGGGGGGGGGCGGGGCATATAGCGCACAGTTTAGACGCCCCTGGGTTAAAAACACCCAATAAAAAAAAAAAAAAAAAACAAAGGAAGAAATTTTATTTCCAATACTTGCACGTGCTATTTCAGAACTCATTCTGTAAGAGAAGGGTAGACCAACACAGGATTAAGGGAAAAACATATTTCTCTTCTGGTAAAAGGGTCTTCTTTTTTCATCTCATTAATTTTCTTCCAGCCAAGTTATGCTAAAAACAACAACAAAAACAACTTTCTCTCAATAATAAAACAATCATGATAAAGCCAGTAAGGAGCCATAAACACCTCTCACTAGCATAAATTGCAATAGGGTGCTGAATCTTCAATTTTTTAAATGTATTAAAATAAGAGCTTTGATAACTGCAGTTTGGTAACAGTGACAGCATAACTAGTTACACAACACTAATAGGCAGTTTGATGACTGTCCCAAATAATTCCTGGCTTTAGTCCTCCAATAACTTCCTCACCACTTCCTACCTCTCAAAGAACAGCATATATCTTCCATAAATATTTGTTTTTTAATGAGGATTTGAATTTTAAACTTAGAAACTTTCCACCTAATTGTAACCATTTAAAAAAAAAGTTATGCACAACCTTAGCAATGAAGAGTCATTCTAATATTCATGGAACCAATTCAAATTTCAACCTTTTCTGTTGATTGAGAGAATATCAGATTCACACAAAAATTACATCATGGTTTGAATTACTCCAATGTTGAGAGTCTCTCTGTTCCTATTGCTTTCTGTCTTGTCCTAGTTACTTCAATTCAAAAACTTAAGAATAGGCAGAGTATAAAAGATTTACTTATGACATGCCTGTAAGCTTTCTCAACATAGGTGCAAATCTTTCCTGTTTGTCATTGTACCCCTTACTTCCAACACTGGACCCTAACACAGAGTAGTTGCTCAATAAATGTATGATAAAAGGAATTAATAACACTAATCTTAGTTCATATATCTATCACCACACTAATTGGTTGTGGCCTACCAAACTAGATTGGGTAATTCTGTAGAACCAGGGGCTGCTGTTCTTCTTCTATACCTATAGTGTTAAGCCCTGTGTCAAAGTAAATAAATGTTTAATTGAACTATTTTCAATTAACTGAAATTCACCCAACAAGCATCCTCAATTAACTAGATCCTATCCCTCTTATTTTACTCCTTACTCTAATTACAAGAAAATTGTAAAACAACAAAAACACAATATACTCAGAACTTAACAGTTGATACCGAACATATTTCTAACTTTCTTTCTTGTTTTAACCCCAAGAAGTCGATAGGATTGAGGATAAATGCTAATTGCCATTAATACCTTATCTATATCCCTGAATATGCTTAACTGATATATTTTTAAAATTATTTAAAGATAAAAATGTGGATTAAAAATAATTAGGAGGCTGGGGATATAGCTCAGTTGGTAGAGTCCTTGCCTCGCAAGCATAAGGCCCCGGGTTCAATCCCCAGCACAGCAAAAAAATTAAGAATAAAAAATAAAATAATAATAATAATTAGCTGGGCATGGTGATACATGCCTATAATTCCAGCGGCTCAGAGGCTGAGGCAGGAGGATCATGAGTTCAAAGCCAGCCTCAGCAAAAGTGAGGTGCTAAACAACTCAGTGAGACCCTGTCTCTAAATGAAATACAAAATAGGGCTGGGGATGGAGCTCAGTGGCGAAGTGCCCCTGAGTTCAATCCCCGTTAACCCCCCCCCCAAAAATCCATTGTATGTATAGGACCACATTTTGTTTATCCATTTGCCTGTTAATGGTCACGTGGTTTGTTTTGTCCTTTTTTGGTTACATAAATGTTGCTGACATGAAAGTGTTCTACAGATACCTGTTTTAGACTCTATTTCTAATTATTTTGGATATATACCTATGAGTAGAATTGCTAGGTCAAATGATACATAGTTCCATGTTTGATCTTTTTAGACTGTGTTCTACTGTGGCTATACCACTTTATACTCACACTTGCAATATGTTCCAATTTCTCCACATACCAATACATATTTTTTGTGGTTTTATTTCTTTTTTCAAAGCCATCCTAAAGGGTATAAAGTGGTACCTACTATGATTAGGACTATTACAATATGCAAGAAGTATTGGGGAATATAAGTAAGCACAGACAAGAGACATCTAACAATTTGGTGGTTAAAAATACTTCCTAGGACTGGGGATATAGCTCAGTTGGGAGAGTGCCTGCCTCGCAAGCACAAGGCCCTGAGTTCAATCCCCAGCACCGTGGGGGGGGGGGGGCACCTTTCTAGAGGCAGTGGGGAAAAAAACTTAAATGTATGAAAGCAGGAAAATAAAAGTTGCAGGAAGGAATTGGCAGTTACAACGGGACAGTCATAGAATATAGTCTCAGTACAGTGGAGTTCTCAAAGCATGATCACTAGATCAGCAGCATTAACATCATCTGATAGTTTGTTAAGAATGTGAGTTTAGGGGTCCCACCTTCACTACTGGAAAGGGCAAATTTATTGGCACAAAAAGCACACTGATAGTTGCTTGGGACTGGGGGTGGGATGGAGAAATTTTTATAATTATATGATGTGGTAAAGACTGCTGGTGTCCTCCCCAATGTCCACTCTTTACTCTTTGCCTTAATAAGGAGACTCCAGTTGTATTCTGGACAGTAGTGTGCTGCTCTAGAAAACATCTCCTAACTGCCTTGTAGCTAAGTGCAAATGAAGTTGTTAGGTGGAACTTTCAAGAACCCACTTTATAAGATGGCATGATACCTTGATGCATGAGCTCTACCCAAACACACCCATCCTTTCTCCTACGAGCAATCTTTGAAAGTTGATGCTCTAGCAACCATCCTGAACCATAAAGTCAACACATGCTACAGATGATGACACAGAAACAACGTATACATTTTGATGATAAAATTAAATTACCATAATCAGTCCTAGCCTGATAATCTGTAGTCTGTGGGAGGAAAATGAATGTCTCTCTGTTTTAAGCCACTGTTACTTCCATCTCTACCCAGCTGCAAAAGGTAATTCCCATCTAAAATATTGATACTATTATTTCAAGGATGATCCTACTCTGAAGTCTATTTTATTACAGATTGAGAATCTCTACTCTGAAAGTTTGAAATCCAAAATGCTCCTAAATCTAAAATATTTTGAGCACTAACATGAATTTACCATGTAAGTGGTAAATTCCATACCTAACCTCAAAACTCGAAGACTAAAAATATTACATAAATATCTTTAGTCTTTGTGAATAAGGTGTATATGAAACAAATTTAGGGTTTAGACTTGTGTCCCATCCCCAAGATAACTTCTGATGCATATGCAAATATCCCAAAGTCCGAAAAATTCCAAAATCTTGAAACACTTCTTGTCCCAAGTATTTCAGATATCAGATACTTGACCTACAAGATAATTATACTAGTTTCTTTCAATTTTTATTTGGCCAGGAATATAATTTTCTCTTCTTTTATCTTCAACTTGCCTCTGTTCTAAGTTTAAATTTAATATACTACTTTCACCACATGCAGTTGGCTTATAGTTTTACATACAGGTTCATAATCTTTGTCTTTTTGTTTTGTTTTTCAGTACTGGGATTTAACACATGGCAATTTAATACTAACCAAAATCCCTAGAGCTTGCTTTCTTTTTTTTTTTTTTTTTTCTTTCTTTCTTTGAGGGTCTAAGTCGCCCAGGCTGGCCTTGAATTTGCTACCTTTCTGTCTTATCCTCCCAAATAGCTAAGATTACAGCTGAGCCAATATTTGCATTTTAACTAGAGCATTTAATCCATTTATATTCATTAAGATCAATGATGTATATGGCCTTATTTCTTGTCCTACACTTTCACTTCTTTCTCCTTTGTTTCCTATTATTTGAGGTTTTCCTCTCCCATTCCACTTGCTTTCTGCTACTTTTTTGCATGTGACAGGGACCAAACCTAAACCCTTATACATGCTAGGCAAACACTCTACCACTGAGCTATATTCCCAGTCCTCTATTACAGTTTTAGCAATTCTGTATATCAAGATCCTTAATTTAAACATATCCACAAAGTCTCCCTTTCATTTAAGGTGACATTCAGGGGTTCAGGGGCTGAAGACATGGACATCTTTGCATGCCCATTTTTCTGCTTACCACAAATGTATGTCAGATCTTTTCAGTCTTTCCCCATATATCTGAAATAGATATTTCTAATCTCTTTTGCATTCCTGTATTGCATTCTCAATATCTTTACAACTCCCTTTTAATCTACCTAATTTGCTATTAAATCCATCCTTAAATTAATAATTATTGCAGTTTTCATTGCTGGATTCTGAGATTTTGGACAATCCCTTGTTATCCAATCATATTTTCAATTCTCCCATTTGTTTCTTCAGACATATTATTTTCAGTATCCAATAATGACAATACCTGAAATGTCTCTGGGTATGATTTTGGTGTTCTGTTGTGCTTATGTGACCTATTTCCTCACATGCTTTGTGAATTTTTAACAGGGAGCTCATGCTTTCTGGGATATTATCTGTGATAATTTTTGAGGATGTTGAGGGGACTATTCCTCCAGAAAGAATCTGGATTCACTTATATCTCTGCCTGGATATAATATCAAACTTAACATTTTAGCATAAGTCTAAGTCTTAAGTTTTGTTTTGTATTGTTCCAATTCACATAGATAGTGGGGTCCCAAACTTTAATGAAGTCATGTTTCTAATTAAAAATGTTCAGGACAAACTACTTTCTTCCTAAAGTTATACTTAAGGATAAGAGGTGATAAGTTCTCTGACTAGCTCTCTTTGCTAGGCTGACTTTTTTTTTTTCTTCCTGGTTCCCCTTTTGCAGAGGGTATTTAGCCTTTTGGGGTTATGATTTTAGGAAGATGGATCTCTAATCTTTATCCCTATATTCATAGCTCCTATCTATTGTCTCCTGAGTTGTATATGTACCTCTTAAAAACCAATTATGAGAGTCATCTGCAACTAGTAAATTCCCTTAGGGCTGCAGGTACCTGGAGCTTAGTGGTCATCTAGTTTTTTTACCGTGCTTTTCGGCCACCTTAGCCATATTTCAAAACAATTTTTTTTTTCAAATAAATCCATCGGAGATGCATACAGCTGACATTGTCTTTGCCAGACTCTTCCAGATGTCTTGAGAGTCGTCTTCTCTCGCCTGTTAAAAATGGCAACCCTTAAGGAAAAACTCATTGCACCAGGTGCAGAAGAAGAGGCAGCAGTCCCCAACAATAAGATCACTGTAGTGGGTGTTGGACAAGTTGGTATGGCGTGTGCTATCAGCATTCTGGGAAAGTCTCTGGCTGATGAACTTGCCCTGGTGGGTGTTTTGGAAGATAAGCTCAAAGGAGAAATGATGGATCTGCAGCACGGAAAACTAGTTCTTCCAACACCTAAAATTGTGGCAGATAAAGATTGCTCTGTGACTGCCAATTCTAAGATTGTAGTGGTAACTGTAGGAGTCCGTCAGCAGGAGGGGGAAAGTCGTCTCAATCTGGTGCAGAGAAATGTCAATGTCTTCAAACTCATTCTTCCTCAGATCATCAAGTGCATCATAATTGTGGTTTCCAACCCAGTGGACATTCTTACATATGTTACCTGGAAACTAAGTGGATTACCCAAGCACTATGTGATTGGAAGTGGGTGTAATCTGGATTCTGCGAGATTTTGTCATCTTATGGCTGAGAAACTTGGCATTCATCCCAGCAGCTGCCATGGATGGATTCTGGGAGAACATGGAGATTCAAGTGTGGCTGTGTGGATTGGAGTGAACGTGGCTGGCATTTCTCTCCAAGAACTAAATCCAGAAATGGGAATGGACAACGATAGTGAAAACTGGCAGGAAATGCATAAGATGGTGATTGAAAGTGCCTATGAAGTCATCAAGCTAAAAGGATACACCAACTGGGCTAGTGGGTTAAGTGTGGCTGACCTCATTGAATCCATGTTTAAAAATCTATGCAGGATTCATCCAGTGTCACCCATGGTGAAGGGGATGTACGGCATTGAGAACGAGGTCTTTCTGAGCCTTCCCTGTGTCCTTAATGCTTGGGGATTAACCAGCTTTATCAACTAGAAGCTGAAGGATGGTGAGGTTGCTCACCTCAAGAAAAGTGCAGATACCCTGTGAGACATCCAGAAGGGCCTAAAAGACCTGGGACTACTGAGTTGCAGGTTACAGAAATTGGAAAACTACAATGTGATTGATTAACCCTGAGTCTTTAGTCTTCGTCCATGTACGTGGATCAGTTTGCTTCTTCCTTAATATGTGATGCTGGCTACAGGATCAAAGTCCAGGCTCACTTTAATACTTGCAATATAAGCTCTTGAACAAATAAAATTAACTGCTCTAGTGTGCTATAAACAAACAAACAAATAAATCCATCATTTTTAGGTGGTGAATAGTAGGAAGACTTTTTAAATTTTTAGTTGTAGATGGACATTATTTTATTTATTTATATGTGGTGCTGAGGACTGACCCAGTGCCTCACACATGCTAGCTCTACAAATGAGCTACAATCCCAGCCCACAGGGGTTTCCCATATTACTGGAAATTGATCATACCCAAACTTAACTGATAACGTTAGATTACATTATACCAGAGGCTCTGAAATTATAACCTACCTGTATACCTCTTTTCCTTACTCTTTCCTTCTTTGACCCCTTCCAAAGGTCCTCTGTAAGTGCAAGCCTGTAATCCCAGCTACTCAGGAGGCTGAGGCAGGAGGATTACAAGTTTAAAATCAGACTGGGCAACTTCACAAGACCCTGTCTCAAAATAAAAAATTTTAAAAGGTGGGTGGGAATGTAGCTCTGTGACAGAATACTTGTCTAGCATATGTGAGGCACTTGGTTCAATCCCCAATATTACAAAATACAAGAAAAAAGTTTCTTCCTAGAAGGTTTCTTTTACCAAATAACTATAAGGAAGCATTGCTCTCCAGTCTTTATGACCCTTTCTAAGATTCCTAAACTGTCTCAATATTCTTAATTATAAATCTAGGCATACTTGTACAGAAATAAAAGTGAAGAATGGAAAAAGAAAAATGATTTATGTGTTAGGGTAGTGAAATTCTCATTTTCCTTTGATTTTTAATTATTTATGTTACATTACTTATGCATTAAAATGAACACCACCATCATTTTAAACTGGCTGATTTCCCTTTTCCATCTTTGGTTGAAAATTAATCATATAAAAATGCAACTTAGGGCCGGGCGAGGTGGCGTACACCTGTAATCCCAGCACTTGGGAGGCTGAGTCAGGAGGATCGCGAGTTCAAAGCCAGCCTCAGCAACTTAGTGAGGCCCTAAGCAACTCAGTGAGACCCTGTCTCTAAATAAAATACAAAATAGGGCTGGCGATGTGGCTCAGTGGCCGAGTGTCCCTGAGTTCAATCCCTGGTTCCAAAAAAAAAAAAAAAAAAATCAGCCAGAAGTATACTTGATGATAAAAACAAATGCAGCCCCAATATTCTAATATGCCAACAAAAGGAATCAGAATGAAATCACTAATAAATAAATGACAACTATTTTCAATGCACATCCTCTATAGAAAAGGAAGTTAGAATGGTTTCACAAGCTTAAGGGTGGGGAAAAAATACTGACTCACAGAAAGGTTCAAAGGGTAAAGCCATGGGCAGATAATCTAGGGAAATAGTAACCTCTGACTATGCCTCAAATGCTTTATTAGTAAAATAATAATGACCACTACAGAAAAACAACAAATCTGATGTGAGAAGTGGAGCTATCCACAGAATTCTTTCCTCTCATCTCTGTTCTTTGCCTCAGGACTTTTAAGAGCAAAAAATCTGAAGTAATCCAAAAACCAAAAGAGGCATAGTTAAATAATTTATGTGTGTTATATACATTAAATAACTATCTGATTTTATGGAATAATGTTCTCAATACTAAGTAGAGAAGGATATTAAACTCTATAATTTGGTCTGGGATTGTGGCTCAGTGGTACAGCACTTGCCTAGTTTATGTGAGGCACTGCGTTTGATCCTCAGCACCACATATAAATAAATAAATAAAATAAAGGTGTCCATCTACAACTAATTTAAAACTCTATAATCTAAATTTTATTAAAACTGTTTATATACAATATTATCATTGAACAAACTGGAAAAATTTTAACTACTAATAATAATTACTTTCTAGAAGGTATTCCATGTGATTTTGTTTTGTTATTTATAACTTTTTACATTGTTCAAATTTTCATAGCGGCCACATATGACATAATCATATAAATTGAACAGTTAAACTAAACACCTTGTCCACATCTTTAAAACATTGAAAAAATACTGAGATGCTGCTAAAAAAAAAAGTAGTTCAAGCAAGAAAATAGAAGGTATATAGTATATTTTAAAACAAGAATATAATTTTTTAAAGTTAACATATACAAAGTAACAAAATGTTACAAAATAGCAAACTTAAATTTCTCAATGAAATCAAATGACAAACTGTTATAAATCTGTAACTGAAACTTTTTATAATGATAATGCTTACATCTGTAAAGTGCTTACAATAATAGAAAGTCTTACTAGTATTTAGATTAAAAATGACATTTATGGGGCTGGGGTTGTAGCTCAGTGGTAGAGCACTTGCCCAGTATATGTGAGGCACTGGGTTCAATCCTTAGTACCACATAAAAAAATAAAAACCAATAAAAATAAAAAGTTATTTTTTAAAAAAACTATTAAAAAAAGACATTTGCAAGAGTCAATGAAAGCCAAGAGTTCAGTGAAAACTACCACCACAAAAACAAGTAATTACTAGCTTGAAGTATACATTATGTCAAAGTCCATAATGCTTTATCTTTTATACTTTAGGATATTACTTAAGTTACACTAAATTAGAATATTATAAAATAATCATGTATGGGGCTAGGGATATAGCTCAGTTGGTAGTGTCTGCCTCCTCAAGCACAAGGCCCTGAGTTCAATCCCTAGCACTGCAAAAAAAAAAAAAAAACACCTGTATGTTATAGTTATATATGGTTCATGAATAATTATTCTCAGAGCTACAGTAACCTACTTCTAGAAAGAAGTACTTTATCACTTTAAAATCAGTAATCTCTTATTAGGCATACCAGAGACTATTCTCATTGAATAGAGATCTGAACTCTCCTCTGGTCACTCTAGTCAAAGATAAAATTAAATTCTCTCACTTCTGTACTTGCTCTGTACTTGCTCATACTGAACACAGGAATCAATATAATTTTAAGAATTAAGTGGAGTCAATGTTTACCTCCTTCCAAGTAAAAAAAAAAATTCTCAATGATTCTAAAACACTAACTCAACACCTTAATATATTTTAGTACAAAAAGAAATGAACTGAGCATGATGGCACATAATGATGAGCTCAGCGACTCGGGAGGCAGAGCCAGGAGGATCAGTTCGAGGACAGCCTCAGCAACTTAGCGATATCCTGTCTCAAAATAAAAAATAAGAATGGCTGGGGATGCAGCTTAAGTAAAATGCCATTGGGTACAATCCCTAGTACCAAAAAAAAGAAAGAAAAATAGATGGCATATAGTATATTTTATAACAAGAATAAAGCCAGTGCAAGAAATCCATGGCTGAATAAGGAAGAATGTTCCACAGAGAGGGAACGAATGTTAAGAACTAGACTAAGGAATAGAAATTCTGAATTCTAAACATAGATAAGCCAACATCCAAGTCAATATCTCTTTTTCCAACCTTCTCAATCATAAATTGGTATCAACATTCACATACAAGCTATAAAATATTTGAAAAAAATAATTAATACCAAAAATTTTTTAACAAGGAAAAAAATTCATAGTCCTGACCTGGTCCACACATAGATAAATCCCAATGGCCCTGAAATCAGCAGTGGTAAGTGTGGCAACTTAGATTTAAAGTATGTTTAGTAACTGAGAGGTGGTATTTTAATACCAAGGATGTAACCTTAGTTTAATCATAGCTGAGTGCATAAAGAGGTTTATGCTGTCAGTACTGTCCTAACAACAGGAAGTTAAATTTCAAGGCGGACAAAGCCTTGCCCATGAAATGATGAAAAGTTCAAGATCAAAAGGTAAATGTCGACTATATAAAAACAGTAAAAAATGGATACTCCTTATGAAATATAATTCATGTTTAATCATTCTCAAATATTTCTAGGGTACTTAGGTTCTACTTTTCAGCCAGCAAGGCTAGGACAGAATTGTAAATGGCTGAAAATTGTAAATGGCTGAAAATCCATAGGAGTATTCAAGCACACAACCAAAACTAGAAGAGTATTTTCATTTGGGGGGGTTTTGTTTTGTTTAAAGCTAATGGAACAAACTTCAGTGACCATACACAACAAAGAATACAGACTTTACCAAAATTGTTTAGAAAATACACTAAACAACAAAAAAAATAACATTCCATTCTAAGCAGCAACAAAAAATTGAGGGAGATATCTGATTTCTAGAGTTGCCACATTATAATATTCAGAATGGCCAGTTTTCAACAAAAAAAAAAATCAAGAAATTCAAACAAACAAGAAAGTACTGCTCATTCTTCAGAAAAAATTATTAATAACTGACCATGGGGACACCCAGGCAAAGAACTTAACTAGGCAAAGATTAAAATCAACCATATTAAATGTGCTCAAATAACTAAATAAACCATGAGCAAAGAACTTAAAAAAAAAAAAAAAAAAAAAAAGACATCACACCAAATAGAGAATATCAACCAGCAGGGATTACAAAAGACTCAAAGAGAAATTCTGGAGCTAAAAAGTAAAATAAATAAAAAGCTAACATGGGTTTTACAGCAGATCTGAGTATGAAGAACAAACCTAGAGAGCTGGGGTTGTGATTCATTGGTAGAGCACTTGCCTAGCATGTGTGAGGCACTGGGTTCGATTGTCAGCGCCACATAAATAAAAAAAGGCATTGTGTCCATCTACAACTAAAAATTTTTTTTTTTATTGTTAGGAATAAACCTAAAGATAGGCAAATGAAGATTATCCACTCTGAAGAACAGACTGAGAACAGAATGAAAATGAATAGGCCGGCTGGGGATATAGCTCAGTTGGTAGAGTGCTTGCATTGGAAGCACAAGCCCCGGGGTTCAATCTCCAGAACTGCAAAAAAAAAAAAAAAAAAAAAGAAAAGAAAAGAAAAAAGGAAATGAATAGGCCTTGAGGAACCTGTAGGACACCATCAGGTATACCATCATACATATAACGGAAATCTCAGAAGGATAAGAGAGGGACAAATGGGGTGAAAAGGATATTTTAGAAATAATGGCTGAAAACTTCTTAAATTTGATGAAAAACATGAATCTACACATCTAAGTATCTCAACTAACTTCAAAAGCAAGAACTGAAATGATCAACACCAAAATACATTACAGTCAAATTGTCAAAACTAAGAGCCATGAAAGAAGCAAAGTAACTCATCACCTACAAGGGATCCTCCATAAGATGAAAAGCACCAATTTCTCACCAGAATCCATGAAGATCAGAATTTTAAATACTGAAAGAAAAAAATCAATCAAGAATTCTATATTCAGGGGCTAGGACTGAGGCTCACTGGTAAAGCACTTGCCTAGCATGCATGAGGCCCTGGGTTCGATCCTCAGCACCACATAAAAATAAAATAAAGATATTGTGCCCACCTACAACTGAAAAATTTTTTTTAATTCTATATCCAGAAAATTTTTTCTTCAAAAGTCAGAGAGAAATTAAGACGTTTACAGATAAATAAAAGTTGATGGTATCTGTCACAAGTAGATCTGCCCTACAAGAAATTTAAAAGGGAGTTCTTTGGGCTGACAATAGAATGTAACTCAAAAATAATAAAAAGTAAAGAATAAATGTATCCACATACGGTTATACAGAAGCCAATACTAAATCAGTCACTGTAACATGTGCCTATAATCCCAGCACTCTGGAGTCTAAAGTTGGAGGATCACTTGAACCCAGGAGTTCAAGAGTTTGAGGCCAGCCTGGTCAATACAGCAGGACCCCATCTCACAAGGAGAAGGAAGGCAAAGGAGAAAAGGAGGAGGAAGAGAGGAAGGGGAAGAGGAGAGAAAAGAAGAAGAGGAGGGGAGGAAGGGAAAGAGGAAGGAGAAACTGCTGCAAGTATTATTACATTATGGTTTACAATGTCTGGTTTGTTGTTGTTACATTATCTAAAACAAATGCATAAAACAATTATAAATCTATGTTAATGGGAATACATCATATAAATATTTCACTTCTGACAATAACTGACAAGTAGAATGTGAAGTTGTTTAGGGGCAAATTTTTATATACTACTCAAACTAAGTTGATATTAGTTCACACTTGATTGGTATAAAGTTGAGATGTTAATTGTAATTCCAAGGATAACACGAAGAAGAAAAAAACTAAAAAATGGACAAATTAGAAGGGAATAAAATAGTATAGTAGGAAAAACAGCGGCAAAAAGAGGCAGAGATGGAGGAATTGAGAAACGAAAAAGATAGAGAACACAAATAGCTAAATGACAGACATACTCTCTTGGAAGTTATTTAAATGTACATGGATTAAACTCTCCAATTAAAAAGACAGATTCTGCTGGAAGAGATTTATTTTAAAGTCAACTAAATGCTGTCAAGGACTCAATTTACACATAGACCAGTAAGACCAATACATCAAAAACCAGCAAATGCTTCTGAAAGAAATTAAAGAAGACCTAAGTAAACAGAAAGACATCCAATATTCATATACTGAAAGACCTTTTTTAGCATTGTTAAGATGCTTTGATCTACAAATTCAGAGCAATCCCTGCCAAGATCCCAATGGCCTTTCTTTACAGAAATTGAAAAGCTCTTCTCAGAAGTCATATGAACTCTTCATAACTGCTCCAACATGGAAGGAGATTGAAGTCATCACTAGCATCCTCAAAATTGTACTTAATGCTACAGAACTGTACATTTAAAATGGTTAAGGTGAACTGGGGATGTAGCTCAGTGGTATAGTGTTTTCCTAGTGAGAAAAAAAAAAAAGATTAAAATGGCAAATTTTAGGCAGGTGTGATATTACATGCCTTTAATCCTAGCTACTCAGGACAGAAGGACTGAGGCAGAAGGACTACAAGCTACGACCAGTCTCTGCAATTTAGCAAGACCCTGTCTCCAAATAAAAAATTAAAAGCACTGAAAGTATAAGTCAGCAGAGTGCTTGCCTAATATGTGCAAGGCCCTATCAATCCCCAATACCCCACCACTAAAAAAGGCCAAAAACAAAACAAAAAACAAGAGAGAGAGAATAGAACCCTGTATACTGCTGATAGAAATATAAAAAGGGTAATTGTAGTTACTATAGAAAACTTTTTGGTGATTCCTTAAAAAGTAAAAATGCAGGCTGTAGTCTGTAGCTC
The DNA here is from genome assembly GCA_020662805.1 of Glaucomys volans. NCBI lineage: Eukaryota > Metazoa > Chordata > Mammalia > Rodentia > Sciuridae > Glaucomys > Glaucomys volans. The sequence continues at coordinate 393,717 of JAJEJO010000172.1, read as the reverse complement.
ACAGTAGCACATTTCCCTAGAATGTGTAAAGCCCTGAGTTTGATCCTCAGTATTGGAGAAAAAAAAAAAAAAGTAAAATGCAGAATTACCAGAATTACCATATGGCACAGCGCTTCCATTCTTAGGTACATATAAGAACTGAGAACAGAAGAATTAAAATACTAAATTCCTACAATGTTCACAGATTATATCAAGTTTGTGTTTCATTACATATTGTTTTACTATCTACCTTTTGTTTCGTAAACTTGATCAGTGAAGGTAGAGACCTTATCTTTAATTTCTATATTCCTATAGTATTAGTATGGTGATGAATATACAGTAGCAACTCTGAGATTATTTTTTCATTGCCAGAAATTCATATAGAATTCAGAGCCTGAAAATATTTCTAATCTATCCAATTCAGGAAACTATATTTCATCCTGTTTTAATGCTGTCCTGCAATAAACTTATTTTGTTACCCTTTCTTCTCCAATAAATGAACTGAAAAGAAAAATACAAATGTGTCAAAATGCCATGGCAAATAATAAACTGATTAACAGCATCAGATAAGAACAGATAAATGGCTTCACAAATTGCTTCCTTAGAGCAAATGGCCTTTTGTAAATCCACTTAAGACTGTTTTAAAACAGTTAAAGAGAATCAAAGCACACATACTTAAAGATGCTGAAGCTCTGAATAGTTGTATGATTTGTTTTCTCAACAGATGTGTATCCTTCAAGCCCTGAATTCACCAGATGCATATTAAATTAATCTGTACTTTTAGTTTTTACATAACATTCCACTCTAGTTTTATAAATACACCATCACATGAGAGCAGAATTCCATTGTTACTTTATGGCATTAAATATTAACAGATTATCTCTACTGTGCAAAAAAAACAAAAAAACAAAAAAATAAACATTAGGATTCTTTTTAAAGCAGCCAAATGTGTGCTTGATAAATATACGCTATAATAACTTCGCTATTATTTTCGAATTGGCCAATTTCTATCTAGAATGTGAAACATAACAAATTTGCTGGTAATTAAAAAAATTCAGTGACACCTGGTACCTGAAGGAAATATACACTAACTCATTCAACACTTAAGACACGTGGATTAAACCAGATACTTGAATTCTAAGAAATACCATAGTCCACTCAAATTTTCTTGGAAAACTTACTTCCAATAAAACAATAATTTCTTCATTAACTAACATGAAAAAAATAGTGTAGCCATATCAGAAATAGGACTGCACTGGGAGTCAGGAGGCCTAGATGGCAGTCTGATTCATTAACTAGCTACACAATCTTAAGCAAGTCACTTAGGCTCTGCACTTAATGTATTCACAGCTATCAAATGAAAGGAATTATCTAGACCATCACCATGTTTTCTTTTAGTGTTAACTTTCTTTTAGCTTTATAATTTCTTTTTTTAAAATATTTTTATTTATTTTTATGTGGTTCTGAGGATCAAACCCAGCGCTGTGCATGGGTGAGGAAGCGCTCTTCCACTGAGCTACAGCCCCAGTTCCACCTTTATAATTTCATAATCTATGAAACTGAAAAAACACAGGCCTTAACCAAATGGATCCCATTAAAGACAAAGTGGACTTGCATACCAATTGATCTGTAGAACATATATCTCTGGAGAATCTAAGTGTTTTCACACATAATAGTTCTTTGAATCTGTTATTATTTAAATAAGTGGAAAGCAGACAAAACCCACCAAACAGGGAGTTACTGAACCATTCTTACATCATATCCTAGATGACCAAAATATTTAAATATTACAATATCAATTAAGGTTAAGATGCTTTGAAGAATAGGTACTGTACGAGTATAGGACAGAGTTGGGTATGGTGGTGCAAGCCTATAATCCCAGTGGCTTGGGAGGCTGAGGCAGGAAGATTAAGAGTTCAAAGCCAGCCTCAGCAAAAGTGAGGCACTAAGCAATTCAGTTAGACCCTGTCTCTAAATAAAATACAAAATAGAGCTGGGGATGTGGCTTAGTGGTCAAGTGCCGGAGTTTAATCCCAATAACTCACCCACCCCCGCCAAAAAAACAGTATAGGACAAGACAGTTATAAAGCCAACTGATAAAGGATTCTAGCATAAAATTTGTTCTGAGACTATATAAGAAAGAATGTCTTAAGAGATTCCCAGTCCAAGTCAGATTTGGAGAAAATCAAGGAACCATGCCACTATGCTGGTATCTTCTTACACAGTCTTTGCCCGCTCAATCTTCTGCAGAGTCTTCAACAAATGTAACAGAAAGCAGCAAACACTGGAGAGGGCAGCCAAGAATTTGTACATCTGAAACACTGCACAACAAAAAGTGGCAAAGACCTTAAGTTTTGTGACAATTCAAAAATTCTGAAATAAGATCTCCTATCAAGCCACCTCGCCACCTGTACCTTTCTATTTTTTTTTAAATATTTTTTTAGTTGTATGTGGACACAATACCTTTATTTTATTTTTATGTGGTGCTGAGGATGGAACCCAGGGCCTCATGTGTGCTAGGCAAGCGCTCTACCACTGAGCCACAACTCCAGCCCCTACACCTGTGCCTTTCTTTGGCTTACACTTTCTAGTGCTCTAATACATATATCAAAGAGTTAAGAACTTGTCAATTAACACCTAAGGACCTACTCTCAATCTTTTTGTAAGGCAAGACCAGACTTTGAACAATGACACTAATGACATCCAAGAATGTTAAGAAAATCTCATTTAACACCACTCAACCCTCCCCAGCTTAGCTGTAGAGTGCTTACTTTCAAAGATAACATGGGAGAAAATCTTGGACATGGAACTATCTAGGTACAACAATAAAAGCACTATCCATGAAAGAAAAAACTTCTAATTTGGAATATATTAAAATTTAAAACTTTTAACAATAACAATAATAGAAGGGAGACCAGAAGAAAAGAGCAAACGGATTGGGAGAGGAAGGAAAGAAGGGAAGAGGAAGGTACTGGGGAATGAGACTGATCAAATTATGTTAGGTGCATGGATGAACAGGACATATTGAACCCCACTATTGCATATAATTACAATGCACCAATTTTAAAAAGAGTGCAATTTTTGGATATACTGTATCAAAAAATTTAAAGCTTTGTATTATAAAAGCCATTGTTAAGAGACAAGTCACAGACTGGAAGAAAATATGTGGAGAAAATCATATCTGATAGAGGATTTCTATCCAACATATAAAATAATTACACAAAACTCAACAGTAAAATAATTCAATTTTAAAATGGGCATGTGATAGGAACAGACACATCATCAAAAAAGATACATGGGGGCTGGGTATAGCTCAGTTGGTAGAGTGCCTGCCTTGCAAGCATAAGGCCTTGGGGTCAATCCCCAGCACCACAAAAAAAAAAAGGAAAAAAGAAAAAAAAAAAGATACACAGAGGGCAAATAAGCATGTGTGCAGATGACCAACATAATAAGTTAATAGGCAATCATAAATGAAAAAAACGATGAGGGCTGTAGGTATAGCTCAGAGGTAGAACACGTGCTTAGCAGACACAAGGCCCTGGGTTCAATCCCTAGCACCACAAAAAAATGACAACACACCACTACACACCTACTTGATAACAGGTAAAATACAGAAAAAAAGTGTCAATACCAAATACTGGTGTGGATGTGGAGCCAAAAGAACTCTCAATGGAATTTTGGCAACTTAGTGAGATTGTTTCAAAATTTAAAAAAAATTAAAAGGGCTAAGGATGCTGTTTAATGATAAAGCACTCTTGCATTCAATCTTCAGAGCCGCAAAATAAATAAACAAATAAATAAATAATTAACATGAATGAGCTATCAAATCACAAAACATGAAAGAACCACACATATGTTTATACATACTTTTCTTTTTACTAAGTAAAATAAATGAAATCTGTCTTTAAAAGTTATACATTATATAACAATCATATGACATGTGGGGAAAGGCAAAACTATACAGACAATAAAAAGTTAGTGGTTATCAGTGATTCAGGCAGGAAAGGAGAGATTAACCAGTTAAAGTACATGGAATTTTTAGAACAGCTAAATATTCTATAAGAAACCATAATGATGGATTAGGTATTTTTTTAAAACCACAAAATTATACAATACAGAGTAAACCCTAAATTAAAATTATAGACTACAGTTAATAATAATGTATCAATAATGGTTCATTGATTATAATAAAAGTACCACATTAATGCAGGATGCTAGTAAAAGAGGAAACTGTTGGGGAGAGGCGAGCATATGCAACTCTATGTACTATCTGCTCACTTATTCTGTAAATCTAAAACCAATCTTAAAAAAAAATAATCCTGCAAAGGGGCTGTAACTTAGTGGTAGAGCATGTGTTACCATATGAATACCCTGGATTCAATCCCCAGCACCAAAAAAATTAGAAAATAAAACAGAAACAACCATAATAAGGGATACATAATCTCAAAGAATAGATACTGTCACTGTAGACTACAAAAATTCTAGTCTAGTGAAAACAAAATTTAAATCCCCTTGCCATTGTCCTGGCAACTGGTTATTCCTCTGCTCACTGGCTTCTGCATCAGACAGTGACCTCTAGGAAATGGAGGAGACATCCAGCTGGGAAGCTATTTGACGACAGCTGTGGTTAGTAATTTATCATAAGGGCTGAAATAAAATCTGATAATTATCATGGACACTCAAGCACCAATAAATTAATAGTCAATAAGGAATATTTACATCATGTATTAAAGTCAACAAGGAATATTTTGAAAACTTATCATGAGTGATGTAAAGTATGAAACTTTCATTCTGAGGCCCAAAAGTTTTCAATGACCCTCTTTCTACGCTAAGAAGTTGGAAGATATAAAGCAACAAAAATCAATGTGGCTCTAATGCTACTATTTCCTGGAAAAGTCACACAGCATTTTGATGGAGACATCAACACATGGGGCACTCTTGAATGCCTTACCCAGCACCCAGAGAGGCGTTGCACCAAGTCTTCTATGGTGAGAAAAGTTCAAACCAGCTTCTCCGGCCATGGTAAAAACCAAGAAAATATCCCTTTTCCAAGTATGTCCATATCTCATAGTAATAAGTGAGAGATGATTAATTTGGGAGGCGGGGAATGTAGCTCATTTGTAGAGCACTTGCTTAGCATGTGCAAAGCCTTGAGTTCGATTCCTAGCACCACAAAAATAAATAATAATTCACATCCCTGGCAAACCAGCCCCCATCATAACTACAGAACCCACTTGAAGATTTTGGGTGACGGCAGACTACAACAGTACAGGGGCAGTCCATCTGTCTTCCTAACTCACCAGAACATGCCTGCTGCAGACAAAGCATGACTCTTCTATCCAGATGGCTCTCTCTTCACTCCATTTCTGGGATACCAGACTAATATGAATATATTTTCTCAGATGTCTGAATCTTTCTGGTCGGATGTTGAGTGCCAGCAACTACAACCTTAGCAAGTTCTGGTCTTTTCCAGTTCACTAAATTCAATAGTCAAGCTTCAGAATTTATTAAGATTTTAAGATCTAATTTTCCCCAGGATCCTCACAAAAACAAACAAACAAATAAAAACTAAAAAATGGCAAAATGCAGGATTTTATTTAAATGTATAGATATTTAAATAAAAAGAAAGCAATGTGCATATAGATAAGGCAAAACCCACTACCAGAAGGATAAATTTAAGTGGGCTTATCATTAAATAAAAAATACTCAGCAGACGCTTTTCTTCTAATTTTAAGATGTTAATAAAGCCTTATTTATAATACCATCATATCCAATTTGTTTCAGCAACTTCCACCAACAAGTAGACTATGGTAAGCACTACTGACAAAAGTGGTTTAAAATGTGAATGACAATTAAAGATGCAAGAAGCTACCTAATATTCAGAGTTTGAAATAATTACCTTTAACCAACGCCTGTCATTATCCTGTGTAATTTAATATAAAAATGCAAGTTCTTTATTACAAGTTCACTGGTAAACTAATATATAATTCAAATCTACTGGCTTTTTTTTCTGAAAAATAATTTGATGAATTCGAAGCCACAAAACATGGAAGGGGTGGGGAAAGAAGGAATCTGAAACAGATGGCATCTAATTTTTTTCCAGAGTCCATCTTGAACACAATCCCAATGTCAAAATCCAATTTAGCTCTCTAAATAAGTAATCTATAAAACTATAAAATGGTAATTCTGAAGTAAATTCTGTCTTTTTTTAATCTTGTCTTCTCAAAGATTCTATATTAGGCAGAAATGGGTAGAGACAAGTTAGAAGTTAAAAAGAGAAAAACCATCATTTTGTGTATTTGTAAGTTTTCAGGAAAATCCACTACTTATGTAAAGCCATTAAAGCAGTTTCCAAAAAAAATCAGCAATACTAAATTTTAGTTATATCATTATTTTTTCTTGATACATGTATTATTTAACTTTATTAGAGATTAAATAAGAGAACTGTGCTTTCAAATAGAAACAAGCTCTGGAAGAACAATCATTTGATTTGTGTGAAGAGAAAGCAGCGCCTAGAATTTTTTTTTTTTTAACATTTCCACAGTAACTCTCTTTCACTCCTGATATGGCAGCACCAAAAATAAATTTTAAAAAAACCCCTACTTTTTCATTATATGATTCTAGTCTATAATATACACATGTGTGCGTGTATGTATACATTATGTATGTTCATGTTTATGTATACACACATACATGTGTTATGGTGTATATGTATATGTGTTTGTGTGTGTGTGTGTGTGTGTGTGTATCTTATCTAAATCTTTTTCAGATCATCCAAGACATAGAAAGCAAAGTTAAAGTTTAGTCATTTTTAGACTTCCTGACAAGCAAATTCCATTATAGACAACTGCAAAGACCCTTGGAATAGTCAGTCACATACTTGTCATGGAGTAAAGTATCATCCCTAATAGTCTCTAGTCATTGCATACAATTTATTTTATTTTATTTTATTTTTTGGAACCGGGGATTGAACTCAGGGGCACTCAGCCACTGAGCCACATCCCCAGCCCTATTTTGTATTTTATTTAGAGACAGGGTCTCACTGAGTTGCTTAGGGCCTCGCTAAGTTGCTGAGGCTGGCTTTGAACTCGCAATCCTGCCTCAGTTTCCCAAGTGCTGGGATTACAGGCGTGTGCCACCACGCCCTGCTTGCATACAATTTAGATAGAATAATTTGCTCTAACAGCTAACATCTTCTTTTTTTTTTTTTTTTTCTTGGTACCGGGGATTGAACCCAGGGGTGCTTAACCATTAAGCCACATTCCCAGCCCAGCCCTATTTTGGGTTTTATTTGGAGACAGGGTCTCACTGAGTTGTTTAGTGCCTTGCTAAATTGCTGAGGCTGGTTTCGAACTGGAGATCCTCCTGTCTCAGCCCCAGAGCTACTGGGATTACAGGCATGCACAATTGCTCCCAGCTCACTAATATCCTCTCACAAAAATGAATGCATTATGAAAGTCTTATGAGAGATGGGGGGATGGCAGCTTCTGATAGCTTTATCAAAGCAAGATAATATTGCCTTAAGGTTCAAATTTGATGAACAATAATAATCCAAGAAAAGAGCAAAGAGCTTAGATATACACAAAAGACTTTTCATCCTTATAAGAGCCATTTTAAAAGTTGAATAACTAGAAAAACATAATTTCAACTTAATTTAAAAGAAAAATATATGAAAATATATTTTAAAATGACTCTCAAATTTACACAAAACTCAAAAACCCCTCTGAAAAGTTAAATTACAAACTTTGTATCAACTTTTTACAGGAGAAAAAAGAAAATAACATTTTTTTCTACTAGGGACTGAAACCAGGGTGCTTCACCTCTTAGTCAGATCCCCAGTCCTTTTTATGTTTTATTTTGAGACAGGGTCTTGCTAAGTTGCTTAGGGTCTTGTTAAATTGCTGAGGCTGGCTTTGAACTCACCATCTTCCTACCTTAGCCTCCCCAGCCAATGGGACTACAGGTGTGTGCCTGCCCCCAAAAGTTTTTTTGTTTGTTTGTTTTGTTTTTGTTTTTTTTTTTAGACAAGGGTCTTGGTAAATTGCTGAGGTTCTACTTAAATTGCAGAGATTATCCTCTAATTTGCCATCCTCCTGCCTTAGCCTCTCAAGTCACTGATACTACAGGTGTGCACCACCACACAAGTCCTAAAGTTATTTATACTCCTTTATATTCCTTTGAGTTTATATAAAGTACATGTGCAATTTTTTTAAAATTAGTAACTATAAGTTCAAAAACCCATGTTGGCTGAAAATCTGAGATGGAATAGGTCACATGTAATTATGACTTTAAATTCATAAAGTCAACAAATATAAAGAGCACACACTTCTTGGATTTATTTCCATATTCTAATGATGAATGATTTAACAGCAGAAAATTATTCCATATTCATTTACTTTTACAGATTAGTTAGAAAAATTCTTTAGTTTTGCCAATACTTTAGTCTAAATCAGATTCAAGCTATTGATGTTGATTTTAATCTTAAAATTGACTCCTTTCTATTTTATACTCCAATTTTAATTCCCTTTAAAAAATGTGTTAAAGAAATGTTAATTAAGAATTACATACGGGGCTGGGGTTGTGGCTCAGTGGTACAATGCCCCTCTGCATGTGCAAGGCCCTAAGTTCAATGCCCATCAAGGAAAGGGGGGAGCTGTTATTTAAATCTATTATCCCCCTTGTAATACTGGTAAGAACTGTAACTAGTTTTATTTATTTAAAAAAAAAAAAAAAAAAAAAAACCCTGAAGATTTGCCCAAGGTCAACAATTAGCAAGTAGCGCAGTCTGGGTTCAATCGCAGATTTATCTACCTCAAAGCCAATACTTCCACTTGACCACAATTATCTCCTTAAAAGATTAAGACAGCTCAACAGCAGAGAATCTTGTCTCTCCAAACATTCACGTATCTATTCTGAGACATACATCACTAAACTACCTACAATTCAGTCAATGAAACAAATGAAAAGGACCTTTCAGCTTCATTTAAACTAGGGCAGGTTTACTGGCAGGTGAGAAATAGGTTGGACAAGGCTTGCCTCAACATGTCTTTCCTAGACCTCTATATCAATACCGTTTCCATGTTTTTTGCCCCCCAGCCTCCCCAAAGCACGTACATCTACTATACAAGGCAATGTCCGAGTACAGTTGGGTGCTTTTCAGAATCGCACTTTTCTAAGAAAATCTGTACCAGATATATATCTAGCTGTAGGGCTTAGTTAAACATGCCACTCCCGCACTTTCTAAACATCTGAAGTATCATTTAGGAGCAACAGACCCAGTTCCACCCTCTTTCTTCTACACCGTGATGCTTGCCCACTTGGGGGACACTGCTCCTGTAGGACGCTGAGGCAAAGGAACAGTAAAGGAAGGAGCGGGGGAAGCGCACGGAAGTTGGGTGGAGGGAGATCTCATTACCCACTCTTCTGCCCCAGCTCTACCAAGGGCGGCTCCACCGTGCTCAGTCGAATCAGAACCCCCACAACCGCTGAAACCCCCGCTGTCTCACCGGTAATGGAAACCATGGGATTGCCTAAGGCATCCCTCCTAGTCCATGCTCTCCTTTTGGCCCTAGATGATGCTCCCCCTTTTCAGAGCGAGCCCTCCAGGTGGCAAACTCCCGGTCAGCACTGGCGAAAGTCTTCTGCCAAAGAAGGGGCACCTCCTCCGTCTGTCCCTAACGGGCCACCCGAAACTATCCGCCAGCAGTGTCCCCCTCCACTCCGCCCCCGCAACCCTCCACAGACACACAAACCAGCCTGCGCCCCACCCGGGATCCCAGCATCTCCCTCCCGACCCGGGTAAGAGGCATCCATCACCCCCTCACCCACACACACACACACTCTCTCTCTCACAAACACACACACACACACACACACACACCACACCCTCAGACTCCAGCCTCCCGGATCCCGTCGAAGCTAGAGCAAGTACCTGGAACGGGCATGTTCTGGGGCTCAATAGGGCGGGCGCGGTCCCCTCCCGGAGGTGCCGAGTGCTTCTCTACCCACCCGTAGCAGTAGCTTCTTTCCCAAGAGCGGGAGGGAGGAGAGGAGGCGGAGGGGAGGGGGAAGGCAAGGAGCCGAGGGGCGGCAGCAGCCGAACCGGAACCACTAGCGCTGACCCCGCCCACGGCCTGGAGCCCGCAGGGTACCCTGACGCTCTTGATAGGACAAGGCTAGAAAAGGCTCGAAGTAATTGACACCACCACTTCCGGGTCACCCCCGCGACAGCCCCTCCTTAGCAACAGCGTGGGGTTGCTAAGCGGAAGTGCCTTCAGACACCCACCCCCGTATTTTGGGGGACTACCGGGACGTAGGTTGTGAAGATTATGCTCTCCTTTGGTACATAGTCTTACCGTCTACTCAATAATTTTTAGTTCGAGGAAGTACCTCTTTGCTAGAGGTCTTAAGCCCGTGCCGCTTTTCCTTTTAGCCGTTCTGGGTCATTAGCCCCCACCAACTGCGGACACCGGCTCCCTTCTGCACTGAGCCCTAGACTGACCCAGTGGTTCCTCTTAAAGCTCTTCTTTGTGGTGCCTTGCGGAGTTACTTTCTGGAGGTTTAGCAAGCATCTCCCTCTTGTGGATTTCCTTTGTGTTTCAACTGGATTTTTAAAAGCTTCAATGTGAAAGCTTTTTGATAGACATCGTTCCTTCTGTGACAGCCCCAGAAGCCAAATGGTGAGCAAAGTTTTATCTTCACCAATCTTTTTTAAGGACTGCGCGTGTTTGTTTATGGTCTGGAAATAACCTTGCTAAATCAAAGAGGGGGGAAAAAAGAATCTATGTAAATCGACTGGAGTGAATTTAGTACTTAAAACAGAAAGCAAAGAAAAAGGCCAAAGGAACCCCATAATCAAGTTTCAAAATGAGAAACACATCTAATCCTCCACCCTAAATAAATGTTCATACCTACACTGTGGACAAGAAAAGTGTCAATAAAACATTTATTCTATGTTAGGGTAGCTTATGACCCATAACATTATAGTAATTAAATATGCAGAGAAAAAGAGTAAGAATCTTGTCTTTCCTATGTTGAATAGGTCTGCTTAAAGGCAGTGAATATACTTGAAATTGTAGGCTTCAGTTTTGTGGGTCATGATAACCTTAGTCACTGGTATTGGAATGTTGTTCACCTGAGCTAGGACAGACAGGAAATAGCTTTGGTAACTTTAAAGAAATCATAGATCTATTGGTTTCCAGGATGTATAAGACAGTGTTAAATTGATACACCCTAGGCAGTCAATTCAGCAAAGCCAGTTAGGAAATCACTTCAGGCCTAAATGTATCAGTACATATAAAACATTCCCACTCCTGCCATCTACACATGCACATTTGGGAGTACACACACACCACTTCAAAGCATATTCAGTAATTAATTGTTCTTTAAAAACCTGGTAGAAGCTGGTGTGGTGGTGCATACCTGTAATCCCAGAGACTTAGGATGCTGTGGCAGGAAAATGACAAGTTCAAAGCCAGCTCAGGCAATTTAGTGAGACCCTGTCTCAAAAAAAGGCTGGGGATGTAGCTTGGTAGGGTTCCCCCAGGTTCAATCCGCCCTACCGCAAAAAAGAAAAAATCTATTCCCAATTCAGTAACATTCTGTTTAATGTCCACCTCTAAAAGACAAAGCAAAAAATACAATCTATAATCATAAGGTATCAGTTGGGAGTTGATAAAATCAGATTTTGCATTTGGAAGGAATAAAATTGAAACATTTGGTCAGGTATTAATTCTTGAAGCACACTAATGGATGTGTATTGTGAAAATAAGTTTTATTTCAAATTTCAGAAAAACATGCCTGTTAAAATATGGTTAATTTTGAAAATTGACAGCTTGTCAGTAAACAAAAGTGTGTTAGGAAAGCAAGAACATCCCCTTCAACAAGTAGTATTATACCGACTTCTTCAGTTATACCACTGGTTATCTTGAGAAATGCAGTGGAAGCTCTAGGGACTTTAGACATAGCTTTGGGCTTTTGGTATGATTTGCCTGTCATGTTTTATTGATTTCCAACTTTAAAAATACAGGTGCAAAAGGTAATATTTTATGATACTGAATCAAATACATATCCAAAAAAAATCCTATTAATGTGGTCCATGAAATCATTTTTTCTCATTCTATGCTAGTATTTTGTCTTTTTGTTGTTTTAGGAACTTTGATTATCAATTGTTTAAACCCTGAAGGCTAAATTGTCTTTAACTTTTTCCATATCCATCCAAAATTTTTGGCCCCCTTTCTGGAAAATGACAAATTAAGTTTAATTAATACTGAATCTTTTTTCACGTGCAAAACTCTAACTCTGCTTTTTAAAGCAATTAAAGGTAATAAAAGCATAGCATCATTTCAATGCCCAAATGTCAATATAAATGGAATCAGTACAAAGACATAAGCAAATTTCAAATACAGGACATTAGTAATTGGAACATCAGGCAGTGATTTAATGTTAGCAAGAACAAGAAGCTTAACAGATAAGAGAACCAACATACTGCATTAAATTGAATATTAACCTAAGTAACCGTAATTTTACAAATTCTACAATTTCATAACTTGTTTTTGAATAACCTTTTGCCTCATTTTAAAGTTAAATGCCTATTCAACAAAGCTTATTGAACAAACATTTTCTCTGCAAATTTACACCCTAGAACACCAGAGTAAACAGGAGACATTATTCAAAGATGAATAAGTTCTATTCTTTTTCATCATCTGTGTGGTCAGGTTGCAAAGGACATACTCTGTAGAAAGAATAGAAAACTTTAGTAGTCACCTAAGTATCAATAAAAAAAATTAGTAAAAAACCTACAGAAATCAGGAACAATAATTGTATTTATTTGTTTGTTTCTTAAGTCCGTTTTTTTATTTGTAGGAACAGTAATTAATAGTGCAGTGGGTCGAGCATGATGGCGCATGCCTGTAGTCTCAGTGGCTCAGGAGGCTGAGATGGGAGGATTGTGAGTTCAAAGGCAGCCTCAGCCACTTAGTTAGGTCCTAAGCAACTCAGCGAAGCATTGTCTCTAAATAAAATATGAAAAAGGGATGGGGATATGGCTCAGCGGTTGAGCACCCCTGGGTTCAATCTCCAGTATCAGAAAAAAAAAAAAAAAGAAAGAAAGAAAGTGCAGTGTCTCTGGTCAAGTGGCAGAAATGAAAGTCAATTAAACTCCAGTAATTGACAAACATTTACAAATTTCAAGTACTAGTGCAACACAACTTCTGACAATTTCTTTGCCTGTTATTTTGCAGAATCAATGTTTCCCATTTAGATATGTTGCAATTTTTTTTTTACAGTATCTCATTCCTATAACATTTTTTTATTAAGGTTGTTAAGTAAGTTGATAAATAAAATCTATCGATAAAAACATTGTCAAGTGCAGTGTTGCAATGGTATAATCACAGTTGCTTGGAAGGTAGAAGTAGGAGGTTCACAAGTTGGAGGACAGCCTTGGCACATAGCAAGACCCTGCCTCAAAATAAAAATATAAAGGGCTGAGATATAGCTCAGTGGTAAAGCATGCACCCTAGGTTCAATCTCCAGTATTGAAAGAAAAGAAAAAATACAACTTTGTTATAATCCTGGCCAGTAACACATGCCTACACATAACTATTATCCCAGCTACTCAAGGAGCTAAGGCAGAAGGATCTCAAGTTCCAGGTCAGGACAACTTGGTGAGACCCTATTACAAAATAAATAAAAGTAGTGTAGCTCAGTAGTAGAGTTGTTTTTGTTTTGTACTGGGGATTGAATGCAGGGTGCCTAACCACTGAGCCACATCCCCAGCCCTTTTTAATATTTGGTTTAGAGACAGGGTCTTGCTAAGTTGCTTAGGGCTTCACTAAGTTACTGAAGATGGCTTTAAACTTGGAATCCTCCTGCCTCTAGCCTCCCAAGGCAGTGGGATTATAGGCATGCACCACACCCAGCTTATTCCTTTTTTTTTTTTTTTTTTTTTTGCAGTGTTGGGGATTACCACTGAGCTATATCCCCAGCCCACACCCAGCTTATTAATAGAGCTCTTGCCTAGCATGCTTGAAGCCCTGGGTTCAGTCCCCAATACCAAAAAAAAAATTTAAAAAACAGTGATAATAAAAAGCATAAAAATCAAGCAGTCCACTTCAGCAGAGAAAACAGCAAATTTGTTAGTTTATGGTAATTATAGCTTTTAAAAAGTAATTTACATTATCTCAAAGCCATTCATATTTATCCTTTTTATAAAGAAAAAGTCAATTAAGAACTTAATCATGAATCAAAAATTTTATTTTAGAGCTGACAAAGATTTGCGACATCTATTTAAAAATCCTTAGTTTTCAAATTTGATCCAAGAAGCCTGAATGGTCATAGAACTAGAAAGCAAAAAAAGGAAGCTAAAATGAGGTAATCAGACATGGTTTAAGATTATCATTGCTTATGAAAGGATGCATGCTTATATCTCTAGTGACTCTGGAGGCCAAGGCAGGAACATTGCAAAGTTCAAAACCAGCCTCAGCAATTTAACAAGGCCACAAGACCCTGTCTCAAAATTAAAAATAAAGAGGGCTAGGGATTTAGCTCAGTGGGAAAGTGCCACTGGGTTTAATCTCCAGTACAAAAAAAAAGTTTGATGGTTGATTTTTTTCTTTTCTTTTTGGTGGGGGAGATACCAGGGATTGAACTGCGGGGCACTCAGCTCTGAGCCACATCCCCATATTTAGAGACAGGGTCTCACTGAATTGCTTAGTGCCTTGCTGTTGTTGAGGCTGGCTTTGAACTCAGAGTCCTCCTGCCTCAGCTGCCAAAGTGCTGGGATTACAGGCGTGTGCCACCAAACCCAGCAGTGAGACCCTGTCTCTAAGTAAAATACAAAATAGAGCTGGGGATGTGGCTCAGTGGCCAAGAGCCCCTGAGTTCTATCCCTGATAACCCCCCCCCCCAAATTATTGGCTCACTTCAGCTGCACATGTACTAAAATTGGAACAATATAGAGAAGATCAGCATGGACCTGCACAAGAATGATGTGCAAATTCAAAAATAAATAAATAAATAAATAATCATAATAGTATTATAACAAAAAGCCTAAGATTTAGCAACTGTTAAATATCTTATGGATAAGTAGGTACTCAATAACAGTTTAATAAATGATGTTACATACAGTATGGAGTAATTTTTAAAATTTCATATGCTTTCATCTGTCAAAAAAGAATATATTTTTTTTTTTAGTTCTGGGGATGGAACCTAGGGCCTTGTGCATGCCAGGCAAGTGATCTTTGACTGAGCCCTTTTTAAAACATATTTTGAGAAGGGTCTCACTAAGTTGCTGAGGCTGGCCTCAAGCTTGTAATCCTCCTGCCTCAGCTTCTTGAGTAGCTGGGATTGCAGGCATGCTCTTCTCCAGCAATCACTTTGTTCTTTTTCAGCCATTTATTTTTATTTAGTTTGTATTCAATGCAAATTAATTCAAAACACAATGTACAGGGCTGGGGTTGTGGCTCAGTGGTAGAACACTTGCCTAGCATGTGTGAGGCACTGAATTCGATTCTGAGCAATACATATAAATAAAATCCATTGACAACTAAGAAAAAACATTTTAAAAAAACCACAATGTACAATCCACACCAGATGTACAGTGTTAACTATGAAGCAAGAGAGAGTTTTCATTCTTATATACCACTGGTTGAGGTCTGTTGGATCTGGTTGTTACCAATATAGGTTTCCAAAACTGGTAAAAACTGGCTTAAAACTTTTTAGCCGGGCGTGGTGGTGCACACCTGTAATCCAAGCGACTCGGGAGGCTGAGTCAGGAGGATCACGAATTCAAAGCCAGCCTCAGCAACTTAGCGAGGCCCTAAGCAACTCAGTGAGACCCTGTCTCTAAATAAAATACAAAATAGGGCTGGGGATGTGGCTCAGTGTCTGAGTGTTCCCCCCCAAAAAAACAAAAAAACACTTTTTAAAACTACTGTAGCCATAATGGATACTGGAACATCTAAGTGTCAATGTATAACTGTGTGAACCAGATTTTATGGAGTGTCTATTTCTAAAAAGGTTTTTGTACATTGAGGCAGTTGTAAAACTCTAACCCTAACCCTAATTTCTAGAATCAAGTCCTCTTAAGTCTTAGAACTAGGTTTTAACTATCTAAAAGTATAAACCTCAAGGCCCTAGGTTCAATCCCCAGCACTGCAAAAAAAAAAAAAAAAAGTTTAAAAGTATAAATACAAAGTGTTCCAAATGTAGACATTCTGACCTACATGTTTTTTAAAAAGTATTTACAGAAAGAACATAATAAAATTGTGAGCTTAATGGGATTTCCAATTTTGTTTTCCCAAATACCTGATTTACATTATTTTTGTCTACTTCACATTTGCCTCAAGATTTATCAAATGTCTTCAAATCATAAATTTTTAATTGTAAAAATTATTCTATATATGCAAAAATAAAAAGTAATGTTGTAAGATGTGTTTAAGTCAGTGAACTTCTAATCTTCTGAATGAAGTATGGTAGCCAACGAATCTGACTCTCATTGGATAGTAACGTGCTGAGAAATGCTTACCATTTCACTTTTAAGTACAGATGCAACTCTTACTCATTCTTGGGTTTGGAAGAGATTCCAATCTATCCTTGCCTTTGCCCATGTCAATTACTACACAGAGTTAAATGCAATGTCAAGCAGTTGGCAATGTAGTTTAGTGTTGAGTGTTTGCCTAGCATACACAAGGCCCTGGGTTCAGACTACAGCACCAAAATAAATAAATAAAATATAAAATTAGGATTGCTAAAACAAAACAGAGAATTTCCAGTAACACCTGGTGGTTCCTTCCAACATACATTTAAGTCATGAGACCTTTTTATATTGCCTAATTATTTTATAGCCTTCTAGATTTAGTGAGCCAACGTGAAAACTGAATTTCCATTCCACAGTTCATCCATCGTCTCTAGGTCAAGGTTACATTATTCTTTTCAAGGTAGTTTTAAAAGTCCATATTTCTTAAGCCACATTTAAAGAAATTGTTAGCTAATTTTCGATGTTGACTTTCTCCTCAGTCTTGTACATGAAACTCCAGCAGATTTAATATTGGTATTCACCATTTAGTTAAATCCTTCAGATGATCTTCAAACCATCCCAGTTTGGGACTCTCAAGATTTTCTGTGTTGATAAAATGAGTGGAATTAGCAGACATGATGAAGACCTGGGGTTTTGTTTTGTTTTTTCCTAGCAAGATAGACTTCCAGATGCCATTTGGATTGAGATTTAGAATATGAGTTGGAGAACTGTAGATTTTTCTTGGTCTCTTAAAAGTAGAGACGTAGGAGGGTAAGACAGACCACGAGGAGACTGGCCATTGTCTTTAAGGCGCAGGTGGAATTGGTGGTGGTGGTGGTGGTGGAGGGCTTTGTGGTTTCATAATAGGGAACACTCGGTGTGCTAGTCAAAGGAACAAATGAATAAATCTGCATGGGTAGGAGCAGCAGAAGCAGCAGCCCCAGACTGAGCCTGGCCACCATCTTCTTACCCTTGTGTGTCCAACTTGCTGCTTTTGTAGGCTGGAGGATCTCTGAGTTCCTGGCTGGTGGTGGATGTACCAAGCAGGCCTTATATTCAAATTGCATCACAATGACAGTGACAAGATGCCACACCCTCTCCTCACCCAGTCAAATCCTTTGTTTTTGAAAGTTTTAAAGCACTTAAAAATTGTTGCCTGGATCCCATTACTTACGGAGAAAACAGGTTTCAAATTTTTTTTTTCCAAGTAGCATTATCTTTTTTCTGATTATTAAAAGTGGCTTGTTTGTTTAAATTTGTTAGGACAGAATATAAGAGGTTTTCATTCAGAAATAATTGTTACTAATATTTGTTACATATTCATACAGTACAGATGCATGAATTGGATTTTATATAGCAAAGATTGTACCTTTGTGTCAGAATTTTTGATTAACATTTATCATGAGCATTTTCCTGTTATTAAAAGCTCAAAAAGCACAGTTTAATTAGCTTCTTAAAAAGTTTGCAAACTAGCTGCTTGAGGTAGCACTTTAATCCCAGCTATCTAAGAGGCTGAGGCAGGAGGATATCAAGTTGGAGGCCAGTATTAGCAACACAGTGAGACTCCTGTCTCCAAAAAAAAAAAAAAAAAAAAAAAAAAAAAGCTTGCACATTAAACACTGCATATGTATAATTTTATCCCTACTTTGTTTTGAAATATTCTTAAGTACTTGTAGAGAAGTTGTAAAGATACTATACCATAGTATCAGCCTTGGTTGTTTCTATGATGAATATTTCTATATTTTTCAACTTTTCTACATTTATTATATATTTCTTGTGGAAGTTGAACTAGTATTTCTTTGTTTTGTTTAGGTGCTGGAGATTGAACCTAGGGTCTCATGTATGCTAAACACAGGCTCTACCACTGAATTTTACTCTCAGCCCCAAACTGGTAGTTTTGAAGTTCAGGGAACTACATAGAATTCAAGCTAGATAAACCAACATGTAAAATGCCTTTCAAAAAAAGACAGTAAAAACTAAGGAATAAAGACAGTGTAAGTTCACAGTTAATGTAGTACTTGTCTACATGGGAGCTGCTCTCTTTGGAATAAGCAAAAATAATACTTTTGTTGATGTTTAAAATTTGAGAGTGATGTATATTAAGGAAGTAGTACAAGTTTAAGAAAACCTTTATTTTGTATTTTCTGATTATCTTGAAGAGAAACTTTAAAGTTATTCAATGTCTCATTCATTTTTTTTTCAAGAGTGTATTTTCTTTATATTCCAGAATATAAAAACTTACTTTCTCTTTGCTTTTCCTAAGCCACTGCTTCCTGCCTCTTCAGGAATCCGATTTTCCTTTTCAGAATCTTTAGGCGACAGCCTGAAGAATTCTCCAATTCCTTTTTGCCACTTGGGAGTTGGACGGACACAAACTGGATTTCCTCCTGCATACTTATTTTCAGCTGTAAAATAGAAACAGAACTAAATAAGAACTAAGAATCCAACCACCACTTAAAGAACTTAATTCTTTCACATCAAATTCTTAAAGGCGTTAAGGGATATTACATCCATCTTAAAACAACTAGAATGTGTGACACAGGAAAGCTATAATCAGTCTATAAACTCAGTTCATAGTTTGGTCCTAGGAAAACAACAATAACATAACTTTTTAAAACTGGTCAATATTTTTCATACTTTGCCCCTGAGCATTGCTATTCAAATAGTATTATTATGTACTGTCATACAATATTCAATACACTTTTTCCTAACATAAGGTAGCATCCTATGGAATAAATCATCAGAATTTTATTTAATTAGATCATTTAGGCTGGGCAGTGGCCCATGCCTATAATTCCAGCTACTCAGGAGGCTGAGGCAGGAGGATCTCAAGTTCAAAGTCAGCTTCAGTGACTTAGCTTGACCCTGTCTTGAAATAAGAATCAAAAAAACTGAGATGTAGCTCATTGATAGATCATCCCTGAGTTCAATTCCCAGTACCAAAAGGTGGGGAAAAAAAATGAGGACATTACCAATTTCAGTTACTAGAGATCTGTAAAACATTATAAAAGGTGCATTTGTTCAACACATATTTTTTAAGGACCTGTGTTCATTTGGCTCTGATGATTCAGCAGTGTGCCAAACAATGGAATATGGCCCTAATGGAATTTATTCTAGTGGTACAGGGTGTAATATAGTCTCAATAAATTCATCTTCTTTCAAATGTTTTCACTACTATTCCCTTTTATCTTAAGAGATTGGAATAGTAAATATTTTCTGAGGAAGTATTTGGAATGAGGGACTTAAAAATCTATTGTCTTAAACAGTGTTCTCCTTTCTGTTTGTAACTAAACCTTGTGGAATTAATCTTCCTGCCTGTTCAACTTTCTACTGAAAGGAAAGAGGCACCAGATGGCAGGGCATTTTCTCATCCTCTCCACATGCAGAAGGAGCAGTGTGAAGTTATTTCCCTTGACTGCTTCCACTCCTACTCTCCCAAAACAGTATCAGGAGCTGCAAAGTTAGAAAACACACACAAACGCCACACTAAAAAAGACAGAGGAGAGAAAGGGAGTGAGAAAGAGAGGGAGGAAGAAAAGCAAAAGCAAAGGCAGAAAAAGTGTTTATACTAAGAAGATAGTATGTAAGCCTGGCCAGGGGGCACACACCTCTATTCCCAGTAACCTGGGAGGCCGAGGCAAGAGGATAGCAAATTCAAGGCCAGCCTGGGCAACTTAGCCAGACCCTATCTCAAAATAAAAAAAGAAGACAATGTGGTTAGCACCGTCAACCATCCTAAATCTAGTACTTAAATAGTTTCTAACAAGAAAAAGCCAGTGACAATAACAAAATAAACAAAAATTAACATAGGTTTGAACATAAAATATGTGGGTCCCCATCTCAAGACTTGAGATTCTCTTCCAACTATACTGTAGCACCCTAATAGGCCAAGGCCCCCTCAGGATAGGGAAGAAAGTTATAATATCTAATAAAATTCCCAAGTGGGTCAGGGGACTCTCAGGTCAGGACTGTGGTGCCAAGCCTGATCCACTTTTAGGAGGATTCCTCTTACTCTAGGAGCTTTTCAGCAGGGCGCTTCTTACCTTTCCTTGATGTAAGTGATGTAGAATTAGTAGCAGAGGTGGAGGAACCAAGGACCTTTCTTGGGGCTCGAGAGGCCACCACTGCAAAGAGAGGCAAGGAGGGGAGCATTCAGAAAGGGTCCGGAAGGTTTCGATACCTTGTCTCCCCGTGCTTTCTCCACAGTCCCAGACCCCAGCGGCTCCGGGAGAAGAGCCCAGAGATCCAGAACAGCAGGATGACCCATCCCTTGTCCCTACAGCCTCCTCCTCAAGGTAAAGGAGACAGGGGGCTGCTTCCTGGCTAGCTGGAGCTTGAGCGTGCAGGGCCCAGAGGAGCCAGGGCATCTCCCCACCCGCGGACAGGCTACCGGGAGAAACCCGTCTCCATCCCCCACTGTCCACTAGCGCACTGGATCCCTTCACCTTTTCTGTAGGTGCCTGGAACGCTGTCTGCTTTAGTTCGCACCATGTTCAAACGGGAGGAGACCAGAAAAACGCAGCTTCCCAGGGAAGGGTGTTTCACAGGACAAGAACCCAAAAAACAACTCTCCCGCCACCCCCACCGTTTAAATTAGTCTCTTTCCCGCGCTCCGCAAGACTCTTGCGAGCTATGGTTCCCATTGGTTCTGTGCTTTAACCCCAAACCAATCGCCAGGGTTCAGTGGTGACAGCGGAGAGGCTTAACGTAGTGCTGGCCAGTCTATCATCTCGCAGGGGCTTGTGATTCGTACCCGCGCCAGGTAGGCGGTGCCAGGATACTTTCCCGGGTTACCTGATGTCTTAGTGCTAAGATTCTGAAATAAGTAAATGAGCCTGCTTACAGAAACAAAACAAAACAAAACAAAACAAAACAGCAAAGACAGAAAATTACATTCTTCAAAAAGTTACCATATAATTAAATCTATAATGATTGACTCTTGGAAATGAAACCTAAAATTAATCGAACTTTTGAACGTAAATCAAAATGAGAATTTTGAGAGCTTTCATACCCTAGGCATGACCCATCTACATCATTCATGTCAAAGCAATTCTATGGGATTGAGAAAAGGAAACTAATGCAATTTATTTTAAGTTTTTAGTATCATGTGAGACCAAAAAAAAAAAAAAAAAAAAAAGGGTGAATTGTATATACATACACACATGAAGAGAACAAAATCCCTTCTGAGAAAAATCTGCCAAATGTACTAAAGGCTAGATAGAATAAGGGGTAGTAATTTTTTTCTATCCCTATGCTTATCTTCTAATTACAATACCTTGAGGGAATGATTTTCACTCTGAATACCTGTGCATAAAGCAGGATCCAATAAACTTGATGTGGGGTGTATTCTGTTAATTGCTCATTTGAAAGGCAACCTTGGAGAGTGTGAGCACAGCATTGATTTCTTCCAAAGAAGTATGCTTGAGCTTTTTTTTGTTTTTTTGTCTTTTTGCAGTGCTGAGGATCAAGCCCAGGTCCTCTCACATCTAGGTAAGTGCTCTACCACTGAGCTACATTTCCAGGAGAATGGATATTCTGGAAATAAAAAAAAAAAAAAAAAAAAAGGCTACTCACTACTTTAACAGAATCAACAACAACCATTTTGTGTTATGGACTTAAGGGATTTAGGCAACAGATTAAATTAACATTATAATAGTAGGAAATGCATTGACAATTATCTGTAGTTTTGTCTTAACCCTGGGGCCTAAGGTTACAGACACATTTGTACCAGAAAAATCAACAAGCCTCAGGGTATGCCTTTATTGTCATCAAGTTCCATCTCACTTTACACTGGTAACAATGCCACTGTTTCCTTTTCAGTTAAAGTCCCTTCTGCTGGGTGTGGTGACTCACACTAGTAATCCCATCTGTTAAGGAGGGTGAGGCAGAAAGATCACAAGTTCCAAGCCAGCCTCAACAACTTAGAGAGGCCCTAAGCAACTCAGTGAGACCCTATCTCAAAATAAAATATAAAAAAGGGCTGGGGATGTGGCTCAGTGGTTAAGAGCCCCTGGGTTCAATCCTTAGTACCAAGAAAAAAAAAAAAAAAAGTCCCTTGTACATAGGGCTGAATTACTTCTTTTGAACTTATATCTCAAATTCCTACAAAGATTGGATCTGCCTAAAGAGTTTTTTTTTCCTTATTCTACATGCAATTAAATTGCTAGAAAGAACTTCAAATATACCTTTTCACATAGGGGCTATCTACATTTTACTCTTAAAGCTATAGATATGTTTGTATGTCTTTTGGGGAAGGGTGTACTGTATGCTAGACAAGCACCCTTACCAATGAGTTACATCCCCAACCCCTATATGTCTTTTTAACACCGATAATGACAATGAAGGATGTATGTGAGAGAAAAAAAAAAAGTGATGCCTACTAAAAATTATTTTTATTTTTTATTGGTACATTATGTACATAATGATGGGATTCGTGATTACATATTTGTACATACACACAATATAACAATATAGTTTGGCCAGTATCACTGCCTAGCCCTTTGGTCCTCCTTCCCCACTCCTAAAAATTCTTAAGTGAAATATTTGATTTGGAGAACTGCTTCTCCTTTATAACTAATCAAACAGAACTATGCAATGTGAAAAAAGTTGTTAAATATGTAAGTGAAATTTCTACTTAAATTTGTGCCAAAGCATATCTTTAGTGTAGGTATTTGTGCTGTATGTGCTGGCAATAGAACCCAGAGCTGCTGGGTGTGGTGGCACAAGGTTCTAATCCCAGTGACTTGGGAGGCTGAGGCAGGAGGATCCCAAGTTCGAGGCCAGACTCAGCAACTTAGTGAGACCCTGTCTCAGAAAGGACTGAGGATGTGGCTTAGTGGTTAATCACCCCTATGTTCAGTCTCCAGTACCATGAGAAAAAATAAAATAAAAAACAACCTAGGGCCTGGTTAAGCACACAGTCTACCACTGAGTCACATCCCCAGCCCGAAAGAATATCTTTAAGTCATATTAACTGTGTGTGCTTGCTTTGTTCAGGCAGAAATGTAATTTAATACATGATAATGATTGTAAATGGTGTTACATGCACACATTACAACCTAGAAATTACAATCATTAACATATGCTTTATGAAAAAAATAGTTATTCTTGAGGATCTGGTCATTTCATTATAATACATATGATGTGTTAAGTTCTATTGTGCAAAAGGATTTAAGTCATAGTTCATCTTCCAGAAGTTAATATTTTAGTTATGGGACTGAACAAATATGGAAATGGGTAAGGGATTTGGATATGTTATAATTAGTAATAAATGTATTCGATTTAAAAAAAATTTAGTTGTAGATGGACACATTTATTTATTTATTTTATTTAATGTGGTGCTGAGGATTGAACCAAGTGCCTCACACGTTAAGCAAGTGCTCTACCACTGAGCTACAATACCAGCTCCCTATCAGATTTTTATAAAGAAAGAAATCACATACCCACAAATCATATATTCACTATTACTTAATAGTGACAATATTTTGCTTTTTTAAAAAAATTACAAAAGTATACATTTTCCTAATTAATGACAAGGACATCTAAAGTCAGTGTAAGTTAATGCATTTTTGTGATTTTGATTATTTATGCCAGTAAAGACATTATCATGAAAAAAAAGATGAAACAACATTCAATGTCTAAATAGGCTAATAGAACTTTTTTTAAATTGGGTTTTTGTTTTGTTTTGTTTTTAGCACTAGGGATTCAACCCGGAGGTATTTTACTATTGAGTGACATCCTCAGTCCTTTTTATTTTTTTATTTTAAGGCAGGGTCTCACTAAATTGGTTAGGGCCTCTCTAAAATGCTGAGGCTGGCCTCAAACTTGATATCCTCCTACCTCAGCCTCTGGGGCTGCTGGGATTACAGGCGTGCATCATCGTGCCTGGCAAGAATGAAAAAATTTAACCTATAAAGGTAACAGAAAATCAGCCGTGAATCAAAAAATATGCTCTCCAAAAAAATTTGGCTAAAATTTTACCCAACCTATTGCCCTATCAGAGTGGGGAATTGCAGAAGACCCCTAAGTCTGATCTTTTAGGTTGAGAATTCACTTGAAACATCTTCAAAGACAAATTTCAGTAGCTGTTATTAATTTTCCCCTTTAAGTTTACTGAATTGTCTTAGCCCTCCTGGAAAAGACCTGGTTCAACAAATTAGATATTGTAGTATTAGACTACAGAGGATATTTTAATAACAACTACCAGAGCAAAAATTAATACAGTGCTTACTAACAGCTTATGTGAGTTGTTTTATAATGTTTTACGTAAAACCTGAAAGATTTAAAAGTTCAGCTTTCAGCGTACTGTTGTTTTTCCTATACTGTAGTTTTTGTAGGTTTTTCTTTTGTCTTTTCGGCAGTGTTGCCTATGGCCTTCCTGGATTCTACATCTAACAATGTGGAGAAACAGGCGCTGAGGGAGCTTGGGTAGTCTGGTAAGCACACCAGGAGGAGGGAAACAGCCTGAGGCAGTACAGGTGGGCGGGACCTGCACTGGAGGCGGTGCAAGTGCGCCGGGTGGTGCAAGCTGGCGGAACCCGCGTAAGCGAGGTCGGGTTGCGACGGGAACTAGTCCGGCGCAGGACTTGGGGCTTTTGTTGTCCAGCTCGTTCCGGCTGGGGAAGATGGCGGTGTCTGGGGCGGTGTCCCGGGAGCCGCTGGTGAATTGGTGCACCCAGCAGTTGCGGAAAACTTTCGGCCTGGATGTCAGCGAGGAGATCATACAGTGAGACCGGTTCGGGTCCTAGGTGGGAAGGAACTCTGGGATATGCACTAGCGGAGAGCATAGGAAAGCGGGGAGGACTGAAAAGTTGATGAGAGACAAGAAATGTGATAAAAGGGCTGCTATTAGTCTGTAAAGGCCGAATTTTGGTCTCTGCCTTTATAGGTTACCTTTTGGAAAGGGTATAAGGCTGCACGATATGCCTTTTTTCATCGGAAAACCCGTGATAATTAGACTTATAAGACTGTCCAAGGGGCAAGTCAGATTGTCCTTAGACATTCCTTACTTGAAACATTTTAGCTTGCCGGGGTCTGAGTTGTGTCAAGTAGGACCTGGAATTTAAACGGGGTACAATGCAAATAGTTCTTGACTCATAAGTCACAGGTTTTATTTTCTTCTATCATTTATCAATTTTGAAATCTTGAGCAACTTAATTTCCTTCCGTACCTTGGTTTCTTCATCTATAAATGAATAATTAGTAGAGTTTATCTTTTGTGCTTTAAAATTCTTTTGAAACAGATATAGTAAACATGATTTAATATGTGCTTTCAATCGATCGATGAACGTATGTTGCTATATTACTACATACCAGTTGCTGGGGCAACAAAAACGATCGAGACAATTGGGTTTTGCTACCTTGATGAGTTGCTGAGGTCGGGAAAGTGGAAGTTGTGGGAGTACATTAAGGGATCCTCATTAAGATTTGAAACACTCTGAAGGGAAGGTACTGGGAGATTGATCAAAGTGTGCGTATGTACGAGTATGGCATAATGAATCCCACTATTATGTATACTTATAATGCACGAATAAAAACATATACTTTATTGATAAGTGGGAAAAATAAAGGAAAAGTTTGCAACATTTGAAAGATTTGCTGGAAAGGATGTCTTTTGCCTGGGAAATAATGAATAGGTGCAACATGTTCAGGTGAAGGGGAAAACATCTGCAAAAATGGGACTTGATCAAGGAACCTGAAAGTGTTTTTTTAATCTGATTCCTGTTCACCGATTCTGAAACCTAAATTGTGATTCTAGTTTGTAGGAAGCAAGGCAGTTTTGCTTTGGAAGAAAACTGAAACTCATTAGCAAGAAGAGAGTCAACACAGCCCATTTTAAAGGATTTTTTTTTTTGAGTTCTCAAATAGACTATCAAAAAAAAAAAAACATGTGGTTTGGCTTTACCCTTGTTTGAAAGCAAAATCAGGTTAAACACTTCAAACATTCATTTTAATTTAATGGAATGCTATCAAATGAGACTTGACAATATGTGAACCAAAAAAAGTGGTTTTTATTAACATAAATATATGTGAATTCAAATTTACTAGATTCATTATAGTATCTTAAAAGATTGAGTCTATTTTGATGAATCAACAACTCAAAACTTTGTTTTGAGCATACAGTATCAAGAAAATTCTGATCTCATAGATTGTGGTTTAACAGCTTTTTTGGCAGAGTCAGCTTTTCCTCAAACTTATCCATACCCCTGAAAGTGAAGTGATAAATTCCTATTTTAAAATAGAAACACTAAGGGCTGGGGTATAGCTCAGTGGTAGAGTTCTTGCCTAACATATGCAAGGCACTGGATTTTATCTCCAGTAAACCCCCCCCAAAATTGAAACACTGAGTATGACTGAACACCTGTTTGCATTTTTGATTATATATATGTTAAACAAGAAATCTTCCAAACTTTCAATAATCACTGAAGCTACATATAATGTAATACTATTTGAACCACAAAGTGTTCACTAGTTGTTGCACAACAGGCTATTCCATGACTAAAGCATTTACTGTGCCTTGTCTGGCATTAAGTTGAGAATCATCAAGGTGTTCAAGGTGTATTACAATAGCTTTCTAACTTGAATAATTTTATGTGAGTCATCTGAATTTTAAAAATAGCACAGAATTATTAACCTCCTAATCAATGATATGTTTGTAAGACATTAAGATGAGTACACAGAAATAGCAAAATAAACTGTTTCACCATCTCCATAAGTTCATGTTTCAGTTCTTACTTCCTTGGTGAAAATTTGAAATTCCAGGGTTAAATGATCCTTTAAGATTCCATACAGCTCTATGAGTCTTTGATACCTTAGTCTTTTAATGCAGACTGCTAAGTTTGGAGAAGGCAATTGAAATATATAAGACCTGAAATATAACTGTCTTTTTTTTTTTTTTTAAATCTGGGATTATAATGCACATTTTTTTTTTTTTTTGGTACTGCCGATCGAACCCAGGGGTGCTTAACCACTGAGCCACATCTTCAGTTCTTTTTTATATTTTATTTATAGACAGGGTCTCACAGAGTTACTTAAGTCCCCTCTAAGTTGCTGAGGCTGACCGTGAACTCATGATCCTCCTCTTTCAGCCTCCCTAACCGCTGGGATTACAGGCATGCACCACCTCACCCAGCCTATAATATACTCTTAAGGAAGCCCAAAGATATAGGTTTCTTCACCTGTAGATCATAACTACAGTTCCACCACCACACTAGGAAAAGTATCCAATCCATATGCTACCAATCATGGGACAATTTTGTGATTTTTTTTTTTACATTTAAAGGATATAATATTATTATAATTTTCTTGTGTCTCACTAGTGTGTCTGAACTACAAATGCTTTGAGGGTCTTGCATCTAAATTTTTGCTGCTGTTGTATTGGAGATTGAATAACCCAGGCACTCCACCACTAATCTACATCCCCAGGCCTTTAAAAATTTTTTAAATTTTGAGACAGGGTCTCACGACGTTGCTTAGACTGGCCTCAGACTTAGAATGCTGTCTCTATCTCCTAAGTAGCTGGGATTATAGGCATGCACCACCTGGCTTGTATTTAAATTTATATTTTTATCACTTCTTCCTTTATTAATAAGACATATTCACTGTAGATAACTAACAAAGATCAGAAAAGGACAGAAAAGGAAACCAAATTACCATGACACCACAAACTAGAGAAACCATTTTCTCTTAGTGTTTTTTCCCATGCATATGATAATGCAATGCATTTTTTAAATTTTTTTCATTGTTAGTGGGAAAAAGAAAAGAAAAATAAAACTGCATTTAATTTTATCACTCAGAGGTATTGAGTTTGGTGTATAATGTTCTGCCATTTTTCCTACACATAGGTTGGTGTATGTACACCTTTTATGGGAAGTGGGATCATATACTATTTCACTTACCATTAAAATAAGAGTGTTTCTTGGGTCAATTACAAACTTTTTTAGTTGGAAATGGATACAATACCTTTATTTGATTGGTTGATTGATTGATTGTGGTGCTGGGGTTTGAACCCAGGGCCTTGTGCATGTGAGGCAAGCACTCTACCAACTGAACTATGTCCCTAGCCCTATTTATTTTTTATGTGGTGCTGGGGATCGAACCCAGTACTTCACACATGCTAGGCAATTGCTTTGCCACTGAGCTACAAGCCCAGCCCCTTGATTTTATTTATATATATATACATATATATATATATATATTTTTTTTTTCTGCTGGGAATTGAACCCAGGGGCACTCCACCACTGAGCCACATCCCCAGCCCTAGTTTGTATTTTTATTTAGAGACAGGGTCTCCCTGAGTTGCTTAGGGCCTCGCTAGGTTGCTGAGGCTGGCTTTGAACTCACAATCCTCCTGCCTCAGCCTCCCAAGTGCTGGGATTACAGGCGTGTGCCACTGTGCCTGGCTTGATTATAATTTTTATAAATTTCACTTTTTTTTTTTTTTTTTTGCCAGTGCTGTGGATTGAACTCAAAGCTTCACACATGCTAAGCAAGCACTTATCCACTGAGCTACACATCCCAGCCCTTTTTAAAAATTTTATTTTTAGGCAGGGTGTCTCTATTGCTCAGGCTGGCCTCAAACTTGCAGTCTTCTCTGAACCTCCTGAGTAGCTGGAATTACAGGCATGCACAGCCCCACCCATAAATTTTACTTTTTGTGTTGGCATTAGATTACATTTTGTAAAATCCAAAACCTTGAACTCACTTACTCTTTCCCCTATCAACTGGAATTTTAAATAAAAAATAAAAAACATTTCCAAGATTTTACTAATTTAAATGATGATGTAAATAGCTTTTTTAAAAATATTTTTTTAGTTGTCAGTAGACCTTTATTTATTTATATGCGGTGCTAAGAATTGAACCCATGCTAGGCAAGTGCTCTACCACTGAGCCACAACCGTAACCCCAATAATTTGCTTTTTTTGTGTAAATTTTTTCTGTGTCTCTTATTTTACATATGGTCCTGTGAGTAGAATTATTAGATTATTTTAAAACTTGCTGATTCATTTCTAGAAAAGTCACACTATCTTATATTCCTATCCAATTTATAACATTTCCTTAAAATAGATCTGCTTGCCCCGCACACTAGTGGTGCCTGCCTGTAATCCCAGCATCTCTGGAGGCTGAGGCAGGAGGAACACAAGTTCAAAGCCAACCTAAGCAATTTAGAAAGGCCCTAAAGCAATTTAGCAAGACCCTGTCTCTAAATAAAATATAAAAAAGGGTTGGGGATGTGGTTTAGTGGTTAAGCACCCCTCGGTTCAATCCCTGGTACCAAAGAAAAAAAACCAAAATGCTTATTCTGATATGACACTAATTTTTTTTTTTTTTAGAACTGGGGATTGAACTCAGGGGCACTTGGCCACTGAGCCACATCCCCAGCCCTATTTTGTATTTTTATTTAGAGACAGAGTCTGACTGAGTTGCTTAGTGCCTTGCCTGTGCTGAGGCTGACTTTGAATCCACGATCCTCCTGCCTCAGCCTCCTGAGCCACTGGGATTACAGGCGTGTGCCACCACACCCAGCAACAGTAATCTTGATTTACAAATTTTAAGAATGTTGAATTAATAACTGGTTAGGAAAAAATAACTGGTTAGGTTATCATATATAACTATAGCTTCAGCAAATAATAGAAATTTAGATTTTGCCATGAAGAGATTAAATAGTGTGTATCATTTCCAGGGAGATGTGATGGTTGTAGAGGTGTAGCTAAAAGAAGTATTTCTGTATTAAGGATAGCCCTGCAACCCCTCACAGCACTGATTTGATTCTAAAAATACTACAAAACAGTAAATAAATACGTATGAGGTTTAGATTATGAACTACTTGAGATCTTTGTCCTAATTAAATTTATATCCCTAGTATCTTGCATAGTATTAGTTCAAAGTACGCTCTCTAATAGATTAATTAACAGTAGGGTTTGTTTTTGTTTTTATTTTGTGGTGCTGGGTTTTAAACCCAGGGCTAAATCTTGCTAGTCAAGCCCTCTACTGCTGAGTTACATCTCTAACTCTAATGAATGATTTTTGCTATTTTCATCTCTGTTATGATTATTGAAACACCTAATGCCAACTATCCTTGTTTAAACAATCTATATTTTTGCCTCCTGAGGTATGTTTTATCAATTGAGAGTGCTGAAGAGTTACGAGAATATGTGACGGACCTTCTCCAGGGAAATGAAGGCAAAAAAGGTCAATTCATAGAAAATCTTATAACCAAATGGCAAAAGAATGATCAGGAGTTGCTTTCTGATCCTTTGCAGCAATGCTTTAAAAAAGATGGTAAGTTAATATAATTAGGTAAAGGTTAATATTGTTGGTAAATGAGCAGGTTTGAAAGATTTTGTATTTTCTACTACCTGTATTTCTTCACAGCTAACTAAAGCATAATCATATCTATATATATTTTTAGGTCAGTTCTTGTTAATCAGAAATGAATATTGTTCTAATTCAGACTTTTTTATCTTGTAAAATATTATTAAAATATCTTTGTAGACAGAAATGTGGCTTCAGACTAATTTGAAAAATTTATACATGGATTAAGGAAATATTTTTCAGAGACTGATGGTATGGCTCAATGGTAAAGCATTTCCCCAGTGTGCATGAGACCTTGGGTTTAAGCCCTGCACCACACAGACAAAAATACATGTTTTTTCTGTTATGCACATACCTGGATGAAAGATGTATTGACTGCTGGGCGTGGTGGCACACACCTATAATTGCAGTGGGAGGCTGAGGCAGCCTCAGCAATTTAGCAAGGCCCTAAGCAACTGAGTGAGACTCTGTCTCAAAATAGAAAATAAAAAGGGTTGGGGATGTGGCTTAGATGTTAAGCCCCCTGGGTTCAATCATCCCTGCTACCAAAAAGGAAAAAAACAAAAACAAAGAAAATAAGAAGTATTGGTTGATTAATGTGTAAATAATAGCACTTTCTATTTCAACACCAAAAGGTGAACAACAAACTAAATGATCTAACTCATTTTACTATATATATGTGTATATACATATATATGTGTGTGTGTGTGTGTGTATAATCAAAAATATTACAGTTTAAATTGTTAGTCCCAGCCAGTAGTGTTTGAATTCTTTATCATTGACTATAATCTTGAAAATGATGGTTTTGTTTAGTTCTGGATTGAAAGGAATTCTGCTTGATGGTGTCTTGATTCTGCTAAGCATCACCTTCTATTAGCTATAGAAGTTAATTAATGCATGTGTGGTGAGGCCCTGGGTTCAAATGCCAGCACTGCAAAAAAAAAAAAAAAAAAGTTGTTAACTATTGACTCTTGCTGTTATCAATCTGTGTGTGTCTGTGTTCATTCTTTAAAGAAATTTTTGATATGCATAAATCAGGAGACCAGCTAAAGCGTGGCAGGCGGAAAGGAAGAAACAAACAGGAAGTTCCTGCATTTGCTGAACATGACACAACTGTAGAGGTCAAAACACCTTTTGATTTGGCCAAGGTGAGTGCTTCTAGAATGGAGCTTTTTCTACCTGTATGCAGAAGTGACTAATACTTTTTAGAGAGCAAAGACAAAGTGTACAAATTGATCTACAATGGCAATTTTCAACAAATAACATGAATTTAGGGAGAAAAGGTAATAATGATGACATATTGCTTTCTATATGGTAGTTTGTTTGTTTTTTTTGTTTGATGGTTCTAGGGATTGAACCTAATATATGTGAGCAGAGTGATAGAAAATAATGACATGCTCTGGGTTTCAACTTCCAACATTTTTATGGGTTAATGCTGAAAGAATGCACAATGCTAGCTGTTATTAAAGGTGTTCCTTTCTTGAACCAGTCTTCTCCACTACCATTATCATCTAGCCTTCAAAACTTATTTCCTATTCTCTCTTGGCTCTCATAATAACTCTTTAAGAAAAACAAATATTTATAATCAGGGCAATTTGATAAACTAAATTTCCCAAAAGAAAAGAATGGTTAGTTAAACTAAGATTGAAGTACTAAACCCAAAAATTTTGAGTGTGATTGCCATGAAAAAAACATGGGTGGGCTGGGCACAGTGGCACATGTCTATAATTCCAGGATATAGGGGGCCGAGGACTGCAGAGGCAGAGGACTGCAAATTTGAGGTCCCCCCTTGGGTAATTTAGTAAGACCTTGTTTCAAAATAAAAAATGAAAAGGACTGAAGATGTAGCTCAGTGGTATAGCACCCCTGAATTAAATCCCCATTACCACAAAAACAAATAAACTGAGAGTATAGCTCATTGGTAGAGCACTTGCTGAACACATGTAAATCCATGGGTTCAATCCCCAGTGCTGGGAGATGGGATGAGAGAGAATGGAAAAGTGTTTGAAAAATAATTAATAATAAGTTAAAGAAAAGAAATAGAATGAAAGTTTTTTTGTCAATAGGAATGAAATTAGCAAAGACCACCACAAGCAGCCAGGTGTTGTGGCACATGCCTTTAATCCCAATAATTTGGGAAGAGCTGAGCAAGAGACTGAGGTAGGAGGATTGCAAGTTAGAGGCCAGCCTGGGCAATTTAGCAAGACCCTATCTTAAAATAAAAAATAAAAAGAGTTGGCAATGTGGCTTAGTGGTTTAGTGGCCCTGGATTCACATTCCAGTACCACAAAAACAAAGACCATCACAAGCAAAAGAAAAGCACAGACGACTAATAAAGAAGGGTGTTTAACTTTACTTGTAATTAAGGTGACTAATTTATCCTCTTTTTCCTGGTCTTTTCCTGGGACTTTTTCACTTTTACTGAAACTCTCATATCCTGGGATACCCCCTCCCCCAGCTCCTAGGCAAACCAGGATGTCTGGTTACTCTACTAATAAATAAATACATATTTAAGCTGGGCACAGTTGGCACAAGCCTATAATCCTGGTTACTCGGAAGGCTAAGGCAGCATGATTGAGAGTTCAAGGCCAGCTTAGACAATTTAACAAGACGTGTCTCAAAACTAAAAATAAAAAGGGTTGGGGATATAGCTCAGTGGTAGAGCAGCCTGGGTTCAATCCCCAGTACCATCACCACCACAACAACAACCAAGAAAACATTAAATCACTGAGATATTACCTGTCAAATTGTGAAAGATTTTAAAAATAAAATACCCAGTGATAATGAAGTTATATTAAAACAGGAACATTCTGAACACTACTGGTGGCAACATATATTGATTTAAGCTCTCTGAGGGCACTTTGGCAGCTTACATCCAGAACTAGGCATGGAGGAACACACCTGTAAAGGACATCAGCAGACTGAGGCATTTAGAATAGAGTTCAGTGATACAATGACCCTTGGTTCAATCCCAGTACCAAAAAACAAAACAAAAACTGTGGAAATGTTCAGATACTTTTAAGATATTTACATAACTTAAAAATATAAGCTGTTGGCACATACCTGTAATCCAGCTACTCAGGATGCTGAGGCAATGATTACAAATTTGAGGCCAGCCTCAGCTATTTAGTGAGACCCTGTCTCACAATAAAAAAGGCTGGGGATGTAGCTCACTGGTACAGTGTCCCTGGGTTCAGTCCCCAGAACTACAAAAAACAAAACCACTACAACAACAAAAAAAATCTATTCATAGGTTTTTGGTTGTGGAGTGACAAACAATGGCTTTTCCTGCTTGCCTGTTCTCCTCTCTACTATTTTTGTCTCTCTCCTTCTCCTTCCAAATAAATATTTATTGTCCATTATGACTGAGAGACCTCATCAAAGCATACAATTCAATACCTCATATACTTTTTTTTAAATATAAATGATGCTTTAAAGGGAGTCAGAATACAAATTTGTTCTTAGGGATTTTAAATCTTCCCCTCACCACCATCTCTGAGAGTAAAAAATATAATATTGATTAATTTTGAAAAATGGCAACCTGCTAGATCAGAAAAAATCTTTAGCATTTCTTTGTCTTGGGTTTTCATTCTTGCCTTCACTGACTTCCTATTTGATATTGTTTCTCTATCTCAGCTTTTTGCTTTGGACATTAGAGCATGTTACCAGCTCTCTTTACTTACCAAAGAACTGTTCTCTTCCTTGTAGTCAGTTTCCCATTGACTGGAACTCTTAAGATTTTTCTTCTCTGAAACATCAGTTTCTGGAAATGATTGAGAAACTCTCAAAGGGAAAGTAAGTTCACAACATGGTTGCAAAGAAAGGCATACTTCTTAAGTGTCAGAAGCTGATAGATCTGGTTCTTTTTTAAAAAGTTTTTATTTATTGACTTAAATTCACAAGTGAAAAGATGAATTTTTTACGAACTGACCATGCCTGTGTATATTTAAAACTAGAAACAAAACATTACTGGTCCCCCTAGAAGATGTCCCATGTACTAAAAAAATCTCATCCCTCCAGAGAACTTCATAATAAAAGATAACCAGATGAACAACAGATACATGAAAAGACAGTCAACTTTATTAGTCATTGAAATAATGCAAAATAAAACCACAACGCACTACCACTACATACCAATCAGAATGGCTAAATTGAAAAAGACAGGTTTGGCTGGGTACAGTGGTGTATGACTATAATCCCAACAGCTTTGGGAGGCTGAGGCAGAAGGATTGAGAGTTCAAAAGCCAGCCTCAGCGATGGTGAGGCACTAAGCAACTCAGTGAGACCCTGTCTCTGAATAAAATACAAGATAGGACTGGGAATGTGGCTCAGTGGTTAAGTGCCCCTGAGTTCAATCCCCATACCCCCCCCCCCCCCCCAAAAAAAGGACAGGTTTTCCTAAGGGAAAACACCATCTTGATTTCCATCACCATAGTTTAGTATCACTGATGTTTTGTTCACTTGGTTGGTTGGTTGTTTTGTTCAGGGTTGGAGTTTTTTCCCAGAAGTGCTGGGGACTGAACTCATAGCTTCATACATACGAGGCAAGTGTTGTGCTACTGAGCTACTACTAGCTCCTGACCCCTAGTCCTATTTTGTATTGTTTTACTGACTAATGAAGTTAAGTACCTTTTCATGTGTCAGTTTGGTATTTGGATATCTTTTGTTATAAAGTTCTTGGTTAAATTTTTTGCCCATTTAAAATTCTTTTAAATTATTAATTTCTGATTAATTTTTCTTATTAATTTCTTTTTCTTATTAATTTGATTGAGCAAATTTCTCATTTTTATTATCTTATTGATTGTTGACATTTCCAAATCTACAAATATCATCTTCTTTTAGAGGCAGCCTTGTTTCTTATAATCTCCAATTTAGCTATGCCTTAAGATGTCATGCAGCTTTGAATGTTATATTTATGTTCCACCAACCATAGTAGAGACTGTGGGCTGCTAGCAAAAAAGGCAAGGAAATTATTAGTCTGTTTCTGTGGAGCATAACCTTTCCTCAGCCCCTTGATTATGAGTAATTTGTATTTCTCCCTTTCCCTTTCATGGTTCTTGGACAGTATATATTTTGTTATGGACTAGAACTGAGGTTTTCCCCCTTAGATTGTTTTCATTTTCATTATTCAGTGTCATTGTGATGTCTTTGTACAATTAGGCACAAGAGAACAGCAACTCTGTGAAGAAGAAGACAAAATTTGTCAATTTATACACAAGAGAGGGACAGGACAAGCTTGCAGTCTTACTTCCTGGTCGCCACCCTTGTGATTGCCTGGGCCAGAAGCATAAGCTCATTAATAACTGTCTGATCTGTGGACGGATTGTCTGTGAACAAGAGGGTTCTGGCCCCTGCTTATTCTGTGGATCTCTGGTAAATTGTTTCTTTTCTATTTTGTTTTATTTTGCTTTGTGTTAATATACACAGTCATTCAGATCCCTAGTAATTTCTCTTTTTCTTAGTAAATTTCTTCCCCAAGGAGTCTAGCAGCAGGAATTTGATTAGTCAGAAACCCCAGGTTATGTCCTGTTACAGAGGCCTATTAGGTCTATCCTATTACTGAGAAGGATTTTAAGAACATATGTTGTAACCAGGCATCATGGCAAATGCCTGTAATCCCAGCGACTCTGGAGACTGAGGCAGGAGAATCTTAAGTTCGAAGCCAGCCTAGCAACTTCATGAGGCCTTGAGTGACTTATCAAGACCCTGTCTCAAAATAAAAAAACAAGAAGGGCTGGGATGTGGCTCAGTAAAGAGCCCCTGTGTTCAATCCCTGGTACCAAAACAAAAACAAAAACTTTAGAACTTGAAATGTCAGAATTTTTTTTCCAAGTCTTCAGATGAGAGCCATGGTGACATAATCCTCAAGTCATCATAACTTTCTGTTTCTGGGACAACACCTGTTCTAACTTTTCTTTGTCTAAGAAATGACCTTAGGAATGTAGTAGTAATATGGCTGGAAATGTGGAGATCTGGATTAGTGGTAGAACACTTGCCTAACATGTATGAGGTCCTGGATTCAATCCCCAGCACTACCAAAAAGGAAAAAAAGAATAGAGATAATGACTCTTACAAAACTGTAACAAGCTGTCTAAAAAGATTATTTTACCAGGTGAGCTGTCTGTCAGAAGCAATAACATTTCATGTTGATAAAGGCATCCATTTTATATTGCTTTATTTTCTCTTCTCTAATGGACCCTTGATTTTTTCCACATACTCAGAGATTAAACTGATAGACAATTGAATGATCTGAAAAATGTAGCTTTTACCAATAAAAATGTTCCTAAAATGAGAGTGAGCAGGTGTGGTGGCACAAGCCTATAATCCCAGCGGTTCAGGAGGCCGAGCCAGGAGGATCGAAAGTTCAAAGCCAGCCTTAACAACTTAGCAAGGCCCTAAGCAACTTAGTAAAACCCCATCTCTAAATAAAATACAAAAAGGGAGTGGGGATGTGACTCAGTGATTAAGTGCCCCAGGGATTAATCCCTGGTTCCAAAAAAAGAGAGAAAAAAGGCAGTGAATCTTCTTCTATATAAGGCTTTCTCTAGAGAAGTGCCATATAACTGCTAATGGGAACTCTCTGTGCCATGTGAGGCATCTGCTAGGATGCTAGGAAGTTCAGTGTTTTCTCTTAGGTCCCTTTAGTTCAAGAAATAGTAATGCAAGTCAGATTGGTCTTAAAGTCTTAAATTTGATAAGCTCAACAGTCCCTTCTAAAACTTGAAATAATTTTATAATAAATAAACAGAGCTCTTTCTTTTTTTTTTTTTGCGGTGTTGGGGTTTGAACCCAGGGCCTTGTGCTTGCGAGGCAGGCACTCTACCAACTGAGCTATATCCCCAGCCCTAAACAGAGCTCTTATTTTGCTTAATATATTTATTATTTTCTAAGTTGATAATGTTTGAAAGCAAAGAAACAAAATATAATAGTTGGGTTGGGTATGTA
Organism: Glaucomys volans; assembly: GCA_020662805.1. NCBI lineage: Eukaryota > Metazoa > Chordata > Mammalia > Rodentia > Sciuridae > Glaucomys > Glaucomys volans. The sequence continues at coordinate 355,965 of JAJEJO010000172.1, read as the reverse complement.
ACTGAGTGGTTAGAGAACTTGCCTAGCACTCATGAGGCTTCCTCTCAGCACTACGAAGAAAAAAAAATAAAAAGCCACATACACACAGTGTTAAAGTAAATCTATGGGGCTGGGGTTTTAGCTCAGTGGTGGAGTGCTTGCCTAACATGTGAGGTATTGGATTCGATCCTCAGCACCACATACAAATAAATAAATAAAGGTATTATGTCTATCTACAACTAAAAATATTTTTTAAAAAAGTAAATCCAGTTTTCAGTAGTGGTACTGTAATTTGCTTCTTTTTCTGGTTCTTTTTTTCTGGTTCTTTTTTCTAGAATGAGAAGATTTAATAAAAAAAAAAATCTTACTTAATTTTTCCAGTATTCCACAAACAAATATTTGTCCTTTGAAAGTACAGTAGATTTAAACAAATAGAAAATAAAACCCCACCAAGTTGTTAGGAATACTTTCAGTGATATAATTTTTTTTATGACTTATAAAATGGAAATGTAAAGAGAGGGAAAAACTTATTTAGATGTATGTGTTTTAATAGATTTGATGAAAAAGCATCAGCATTTTATTGTCCTATCTAATGTATAATTTGAGGTTACATTTAAGATGTATTAAGCAAACATACAATTTAACTATTGGATCATGTATTCTACTCTTTTTGCTTTACAGGTATGTACACATGAAGAACGGGACATTTTACAACGTGACTCAAACAAAAGCCAGAAATTGCTGAAGAAGCTCATGTCAGGTAGACAGGAATCTTCTCAATGACTGTGGTGATGGGTAAAACTTGTATCTGTGATTGTTTTTCTTTTTCATATTGTATGAAAGATGAAGTTTATAAAAGATGCAGTTTTTTCATTCATCTATTTAATAAGTTTTTTTTTTTTTTTTTTTTTTTTGGTGGTGCTGGGGATTGAACCCAGGGCCTTGTGCTTGCAAGGCAAGCGATCTACCAACTGAGCTATATCCCCAACCCAGCATTTGTTTTTTAAAAGGTTACTATTTAAACCACATAACTTTGAGTAACAAAATTTATAATAGTAGTATTGGATCACAGCTCAAAGAATAAAATTAATATCCATGAGATCAAACTCATATAAATAAGTAACTGAATATGTTAAGAAATAGAGAATTTCTCTCCTTCTCTCTCTCTCTCTTTCTTTCTCTTTCTCTCTCTTTCCTTCTCTCTCTTTCCCTTTCCTTCTCTCTCCCCCTCCCTCCCTCCCTTCCTCTCCTTCTTCCTTTCTTTTTAAGGGGTATGTGTGTGGTGCCACGGACTGAATCCAGGGCCTCATGCATGCTAGGCAAGCACTCTACCACTGAGCTACATCCCCAGCCCTGATTTTTTAAATTGTCAGTGAGTTGGAACATGTCTCCATTTTTATTTATTTTTTGAGATGGGGTCTTTTTGAGATGTTGCCAAGGCTGGTCTTGAACCCCTGGCCTCAAGTGATCCTCCTGCCCAGTAGCTGGGAGTATAGGTATTAGCACCACACCAGACTAATTCCTCCTTATTTCTTTTTTTTTTTTTCCCCCGATGATACTGGGATTGAACTCAGAGCTGCTTTGCCACTGAGCTATACCACCAAACCTTTTTTATTTTGAGACAGGCTGTCCTCGAATTTGCCATCCTCCTCCCAAGTCACTGTATTATGGGTGTGCACCACTATGCCTGACTAATTCCTCCTATTCTCTAATTTAGTGAACTCAATGAATTTATAATCATCTGTGAATTTCAGTTTCCTTATCTTTACAAGAAAGATAATTTCAAGCTATTTTATATTATTGTGAAAATTAAATAATTTAATTTATATTAAATGCTTTAACATTAAACTTTTCATTTTGCTCTCTTTCTGAAATTTTACTTTCTTCTTCCATTATTCAGTTTTTGGTTTTGATTTGTAAAAGTACATTTAAGGCCGGGCGTGGTGGCGCATGCCTGTAATCCAAGCAACTTGGGAGGCTGAGTCAGGAGGATCGCGAGTTCAAAGCTAGCCTCAGCAACTTAGTGAGGCCCTAAGCAACTCAGTGAGACCCTGTCTCTAAATAAAATACAAAATAGGGCTGGGGATGTGGCTCACTGGCCGAGTGTCCCTGAGTTCTGAGTTCAATCCCTGGTTCCAAAAAAAAAAAAAAAAGATACATTTAAAAATGATAGTCAACCCTACTCAGTAAAGGTTTTCATTTCCAAGGTGTTTTATTTAATTTACTTGTTGATTGATTGCTAGCTATAGCTTCAGTCCTATCAGGCATTTTTATGTTATATATTTAAACAGTTTAGTACCCTCTATGATCCATAATTCTGTAAAGGAAGAAAAGGATCCCAACATTTATTGAGAACCTATTACATGTCAAACAATACTGGATTCTTTTTTTGTTTGTTTGTTTGTTTTTGTTTTTTTGCGGTGCTGGAGATTGAACCCAGGGCCTTGTGCTTACGAGACAGGCACTCTACCAACTGTGCTATATCCCCAGCCCAACACTTGATTCTTTACAAGTTAGACTTGGCCTCTGTACTTGGTTGTTTTCCATCAAAGTGAAGGCTCCAGACCATCAAATCAGAATCAGATCTTCCCATATTTTGTTCGTTTCTGAACAGTAATACAGCTAATTTGTACTATAGGCTGATACCATTTGATTTCCTTATTCAATTTCAGGGATGGAGAATTCTGGAAAGGTAGACATCTCTACCAAGGATCTTCTTCCTCATCAAGAATTTCGAATTAAGTCTGGTCTGGAGAAGGCTATCAAGCATAAAGATAAACTGTTAGAGTTTGACAGAACTAGGTATGATATGGTTAGAATAATAAATGCTAAGAAATAGACTTTTCCACCAATTCTGGCCATTGAAACGCTATTTGGGCATTTGATACCTTCTTAAGGTGAAATGTGCAAGGGTTTACAGTCAAAGAGCTGTTGTATGTATGCTCTTTATAGGAGCTCTGCATCTTGTTTTTGAATCTATATTTGAGTAATATTGGCTCTCACCAAGAGAATCTTATCCTTCACCAGTTTGTTTGTTTTTCTGGTACTGGGGATTGAACTCAGAACATTCTACCACTGAAATACATCCCCAGCCCTTTTTATTTTGAGATAGGGTCTCATGGAGTTACCCCAGCTAGCCTCAGATTTATGATCCTCCTGCCTCAGCCTCCTATGTATGTGCCATTGTGCCTGGCCCTGCACCAGTTTGTTTGTTTGTTTGTTTGTTTTGGCAAATGTTAGTATACTCCCTGGACAGTTGATTTGGGTTGTCATAATTCCCTGCTTATTTCACTTGTAGTCATTTATTCGTCTAGTCAACATATGCTATCATGTATTGCTTAATGTTGGAGATGTGTTCTGAGAAATGTGTCTTAGGTGATTTCATCATTGTTCAAACATTATAGAGTGTACTTACACAAACTTAGGTAGTGTAGCCTACTACATACCTAGGCTATGTGGTATATGTATTTATGGCATAGCCTGTTGCTCCTAGGGCCACGATGACCAAAACACAAAATCAAACAAATGCAAGAGAAAACCATACAATCAAGAGATACTGTAGGGGCTGGGAGTGTAGCTCAGTGTTAGAGCACTTGCCATGTGTGTGAGATCATGGTTTTGATCCCCAGCGCTGAAAACAAAATGAGAAGAGAGATAATATAAACATGAGATGTATAAGCCTGCTAGTAGCATAACACAGCACACTATTTATAGCAAACTTTTCTTATTTTAAGTAGAAGGAATACACTCTAAAATAAGGATAGGAGCTACGGGAGTAGCTCAGTGGTAGATCACATTCGTGTCTGTGAGATACTGGGTTCCATCTTCACTATCTAAAAATAAATTTAAAGTATAATAATGATAAAAAATAACCTAGTAAATATGTAAACCAGTTACAGTCATTTGTTATCATTATCAATTACATACCACCCATAATTTTATGTCTGTACTTTTATACAGCTGGCAGTGTAGTTGATTTGTTTGCAGCAACATCAGCACACACGCATAAGAATTGTATTATGTTGTGCTGGGATTGTGGCTCAGTGGTAGTGTGCTCGCCTAGCATGCATGAGGCCCTGTGATCCTCCCAAGTATCTAGATTTAAAGGTGTGCACCACCTTGACCTGTAGAAATACAGTCTTAATTGGAGTTGTGACTTTGGACTAATCACAACTTCTGCAAGCCCCAGGTTCATATCTGTTGAATGAGAGAGTTAGATCATTAAGATTCTTTCTAGTTCTGTTTCTTTGTCAGTATGATTTTAGAGATTGTCATATCTTGGAACTTGACCCCAGTATGTTAGTGAAGTCCTAGAGGTGGGTGTTGGGGATGAAAGCTGTCATAGTCATCAAGTAATAGAATGTCCTAAGAATAGATAATTAAGCCTTAGGACAGATTTCAGGATAGAACTTTAGTAAGCAAATGGGCCTACCAGTAATAGACTGGATCCCAATTGTAGAAAAATTAGAATATTGAGTAAGTTGCCAGAACATGAACTCAGATACAGCAAAATCAGACTGAAGCCCAAGTATCAGAAGGTGAAAGTTGGACTAATCAGAAAGGTAGAATGACAGTGGATTATGGTACTATGTTTTTCCTATCTGAGGTTGAAATGAGTTTCACAAGCTGTAGTATAGATAAGATATGTGCAAAAGTTGGGAATCAAGCAGAGTTTCACCTGATTTTGGAACATTCTTGGACTTTGTATTTCAGATAGTAATCTCTAGACTAGCAAAAGAATAAGCTACCTTATTACAGTTCCCCAATAATAAGTCTGTATTTGTCAACATGTGACCTAATTGTTATGTGTTTGTTTTTTCTTAGTATTCGAAGGACTCAGGTCATTGATGATGAATCAGATTACTTTGCCAGTGATTCTAACCAGTGGTTGTCCAAAATTGAGCGGGAAACCCTGCAGAAGCGAGAAGAGGAGCTGAGAGAACTTCGACATGCATCTCGACTTTCTAAGAAGGTCACTATTGACTTTGCAGGCCGGAAGATCCTGGAAGAAGAAAATCCATTAGCAGAGTATCACAGTAGGTAAGTGGCCAGCACCAGAGAGGGTCTCAAAAAGGGAGTAAGTTGACTATAAAGGATTTTTCCTTCTTTAATGGATCTGTTGTTTTTGTTGATTTTAAAAATGATGATGATGAAGCCAGGCATAGTTGTGCACACCTGTAATCCCAGCTGCTTGTGAGGCTGAGGCAGGAGGATCATTCAAAGCCAGCCTCAGCAATTTAGCAAGGCCCTAAGCAAATCAGCGAGACCCTGTATGTAAGTAAAATATAAAATAGGGCTGGGGATATGGCTCAGTGTTTGAGTGCCCTGGGTTTATTCCCTGGTATATAAAAAAAAAAAAAAAAAAAAAAATGATGATTCCCCAGCACTGTGGTTAAAAAAAAAAAAAAAAAATTTAGAAAATAAAGAGATGTAGTTCAGTGGTAGAGCACTTGCCTTAGCATGCATAAGACCCTAGGTTTGATCCCCAGCACAATAAAAATCAATGTTTATTTGGGCTTAAAAACAAGTGAAGGTAGTTCAGAAAATTTTACAAGGAAAGAGACCTTGTCTTTACTTGTAATAAATAATTACTGTTCCTTTTTTTTTTTAATATTTTTTAGTTGTAAATGGACACAATATCTATATTATTTCTTTATTTTTATGTGGTGCTGAGGATCGAACCCAGGGCGTCACACATGCCAAGCAAGCATTCTACCACTGAGCCACAACCCCAAGCCCTAATTTTTTATTTGGAGACGGGGTCACACTAAGTTGGTAAGGCTGGCTTCAAATTTTTGATCCTCCTACCTCAGCCATCCAAGTAATTGGGAATATAGGTGTGTCCCACAGTACCTGGCTAAGATGTTTTAAATAAAATGAAAAGATAGTACCAAATTGGGAGCAACACTTTAGCAAAGAGGTAATATCTATACTGTATGAAGACCCCCTACAAATTAAAAGACCCCCCCCCCCCCCCCCCCCGAAAAAAAAATCTAGTAGAAAAATGGGCATGGTGGTTCAAGCACATAATCCCAGCTACTAGGGAGGCTGAGGCAGAAAGATCAGAATTTTGAGGCCAACCTTGGCAACTTAGGAAGACCCTGTTTCAAAATAAAATTTAGTAAGTAGAGCTGGGGGTATAGCTTAGTGGTAGAGTGCTTTTGTAGCATATTCATGGTCCTGGGTTCAATCTCCAACACCTCAAAAATAAAAATTTAAAAAAAGAAGAGAAATGGGCAAAACCTAAGACTAGATAATTCACAGATGGGGAAATATAAATATCCAATAAGCATTTGAAAAGATGTGCCTGGCCCTGTATAGCTCTCTTAAACTTGCCACTGAAATTCAAAGCATCTTGAAGGCAGGAACCATGTCCTCCCCACCTTTTAGTTTGCATTGCATGTAAATGGTTCCTTAACAGATATATGTTGAATTGAATTCAAGGTCATGGTCAACCATTTCTATTAATTGTAGCTTTTTATTATTTTATTATGCTTCAGACTTACAATCGTCACCCACAGATGTTTGTCAGACATCCAACAGAGTATGGATACAGCCACAAGGAATGTAGAACAATAGAATGGAATGAGATAGGGTTCCTAAGCTAGTAGGATTTCACAATGTTCAAATGAAAATCAGCATGTTCCTCTGCCCCACCCCCACCCCAGGGCTAAGGACCAAACTCAGGGCCTTGAAGGGGGCTAGGCAAGTGCTCTGCCACTGAGCTAAATTTCCATCCCCATCACGTTCTTTCTTTAAAAATATTTTTTTAGTTGTAGATGGACACAATTTATTTATTTATTTATTTATTTATTTATTTATTTATTGTGCTGAGGATCAAACCCAGTGCCTCACACATGCTAGGCAATCACTCTACCACTGGGCCACAACCCCAGCCCCCTATCACATTCTTTTATAGGTTTAGATCCAAATACCCAAAGCCAACACCTTAAGCACAGAATACATGGGATATATCCAATGACTACTTAGGGACCCTCTTTTGAACTTCTGAACTTTGAAGCAGATAGAATTCAAATTATCATAGAAAAGTAAAAAAAGAGACTCCTGAGTAGACAAAGAAATAACTAACTGTAGGGTGTATTGACAAGCTGCCATAGAATATTCTTCTCTGAGTCAGACTACTCTTAGACAACTTTTATATTCTTAGTATGTTTGTTGATCTTTTTAAAAAGGTAAGTAACTATAGTGTGCTCTACCTGTTTTCCTTAAGTTTTGTGGAAGGAAGGTAGAGTAGGGAGGAGGGAAGGTTGGAATTCCAAATTTTAATACTACCAAAGGGTTTTATGTTGGTTTTAAGTAAAAACATTCTGAGTGTAGAACATTACCAATTATTGCTTTCTTTTGGTTTATTATTACAGATTAGATGAGACAGTACAGGCCATTGCCAGTGGAACCTTGAATCAGCCACTGAACAAAATGGATAGATCTTCTGAAGAGCCTGTGGGAGTTCTGGTAAATCCCAACCTATACCAGACCCCTCCCAAGGTTAGTGGACCTTTACTCTAGCTTTTAATGAGAGATTTAGGGTCCCAAACATTTCTCCTTTCAAGTATATCAGTTTTATAGTTTATAGATACCAATCTGCTCTCAACTCACCCACTGACCTTACACTCTGGACCAATTTTTTTCCAGTTTTATTGCAGCACTCTGACGGGTTGACCTGTACTATCTTCTATGAGTATTTTCCTAAAGAAGATCTTATTAAATACTGTAGAAATTTGGGCAGTAGAGCCACAGGCATTTGGCACATACCCTTGTGCCAGAAGGCTGAGGCAGGAGAATTCGAAGTTTGAGGCCAGCCTCAGCAGCTTACTGAGACCCTATCTCAGAATAAAAATAAAAATAAAAATACTGGGGATGTGGTTCAGTGGTGAAGTTCCCCTGGGTTCAATCTCCAGTACCAAAAGAAAAAAAAAAATTTAGACAGTAAGCTGGGGATGTAGCTCAGTGGTAGAGTGCTTGCCTAGCAGGTGTGATCCAGTGTGTTTGATCCACACCACAAAAAAAAAGAGATATTTAGACAACAATCACACATGGTTGTTTTATTAATGTCCTTTCTCTCTCTCTCTCTCTCTTGTCCTTTCTCTTTTATAGAAAAGATAAGAGTGGTATTATAAATTAATTCATTGATTCAATCATTTTATTTAATCCATTTTATTATCAAGTGATAAATGATAAGTGACAAATGTATGATAATAAATGATCAGACCCTGATTCTATACTCAACTCAGACTATAGGGAAAAAGATCCTCATAAGCAGCCGTAATGCTAATAGAGTATAAATAAAGTGCTACAGAAATCCAGGGAAGTTAGAGACTACTTCGATTTGCAGGGAATTAAAGTGGGTTTTACAGGGAAACTGGTATTCATTAAAAGTAATTATTTCAAGATAATGAATGTTTCTGGTTTTGTTTTTTCATTTATTTATATGTGGTGCAGAGGCTTGAACCCAGTCCCTCACACATGCTAGGCAAGTGCTCTACCATTGAGCTATAACCCCAGCCCAAGATAATGAATGTTTTGGAGCCAGGTACAGTGGCCTGCACCTGTAATCTCAACTACACAAGAGGCTAAAGCAGGAGAATCATAAGTTCAAGGACAGTCTAGGTAACTTGGCAAGACCTTGTATCAAAATAAAAAATAAAAAGGGCTCAAGATATTGCTCAGTGGTAGAGCACCCCTGGGTTCAATCCCCAGTACTACAAAAAGGTAAATGAATTTTCAGAAACAGTAGATAAAAAAACATTCCAGGTAGTTTGAATTATAGGAACCTTTTAAAGGCATGTGCACACAAAAACATAGGGTATTATGTTAGCTTTCGGATGCTGTGACAAAATATCTGAAATAATCACCTTATAAGAATGAAAGGCAGGGGCAGGGCCAGGGTTGAGGCTCAGTGGTAAAGCACTTGCCTAGCACATGTGAGGCACTGGGTTTGATTCTCAGCACCACATATAAATAAATAAAATAAAGGTCCATTGCCAACTAAAAAAAAAAAGAATGAAAGAGGGGCTAGGGCTGTAGCTCAGTGGTAGAGCGCTTGTCTAGCATGTGTGAGCTCTGGGTTTGAGTCTCAGCACCACATATAAATAAAATGAATAAAATAAAGGTCTATCAACATCTCAAAAAATATTTAAAGAAAAAAGAATGAAAGATTTATTTTGACTCACAGTTTTGGAGGTTTCAGTCCTTAGTCACCTGACCCCATTGCTTTGGGCTTGTGGCAAGGGAGAGCATCATGGCAGAGTGCATATTGCTAGAGCAGAGTAGCTTGTCTCATGACAGCTGAGAAGCAAAGAAAGAAAGAGGAAGGGGTTGGGGTCCCAGTATCCTCCTTAGAGTTAACACCCCTGATGACTTAACTTTCTTCTACTAGTTCCGACACTAAAAGTTCTACCACCTCCCTATAACTCTTATCAGCTGGAATCAAGCCTTTAATACATGAGTCTCTGGGGGATATTCAAGAGCCAAATCATAACAGATATACATATAAAATGGTGAATATGTGCTACCTAGGTAGGATTTACAAGATGGATTATTATAATGAGAAATAGGGTGTGATTAGGTAGGTAGGAACAGATCACTAAAGAACCTTTTTTTCTTTCTTTTACATTTGGGGAGGGAGTACTAGGGATTGAACCCAGAGGTGCTATATCACTGAGATACACCCCAAGGCTCTTTTTTTTTTTTTTTTTTTGAGAAAGGGTCTCACTAAGTTGCTGAGGCTAACCTTGAACTTGTAATCCTCTTGCCTCAACCTCCCAAGTTACTTGGATTATAAGCATGCACCACTGCACCTGGCTAAAGAATTTTTTAGCTATGAAGTTTTAGCATTTTTATTTTATAAATAAATGCAAGACAGAAAGTTCTTATGCAGAGAGATAACGTACTCGGGGTAATGCTTTAGACTACTTACCTTGAGACATTCATTCATCACTGTATATGTGCTAAATTCTGTGTTAGTTAGTGGGAAATTAAAAGGTAAAGGCCCAGCTTATATCTTTAAGGACTTTCAAGATCAGTGAGAAGATATGTATGAATATAATGATTATAATTCTTTAAGGTAATTGCTATAACAGATACATGTTGTGGGTACAGTAGAATTTAGGAGCTTGTTCATAAATCTAAAAGAAATCACAAAGAGTGACAACTAAAGAATGACTAGAAGGGACTGGGTTTGTAGCTTAGTACTAGAGCACTTTCCTAGCACAAGTGAGGCACTGGGTTTGATTTCCAGCACTGCATAAAAATACATAAATAAAACTAATGTGTCCATCTAAAACTAAAATAAAAAATAATAAAAGAATAACTAAGAATTTCCAAGTACATAAATCTGGGGAGGGAATTCTGAGCAGAAGGTACAACATGTGTAAGGACTCAGCATCTTGAGAGCATTGTGGGTTTAGGGAAGTCACATGCAATTAAGTACTGTTAGGGACTGGTAGACGTGTTAGTTTCCTAGGGCTACAAAACAGATTAGGTGACTTAAGACAATAAAATTTCTTTTCTCATATCTGGAGGCTAAAATTTCAAAATCAAGACGTTAGCAGGGCCACATTCCCTCCAGAAGCTCTACGGGAGAATATTTTCTTGTCTTTGAGTTTCTGGTGGCCCTAGGCTTGTAGCTGTATCACTGCAATCTCTGCCTCTGTCTTCACTTGGCCTTCTTCCTTGTGTATCTGTGTGTGTCCTCTCCTTTTGTAAGAACACCAGTCATTGGATTTAGCGTTCACCAAATCCACTGTGATCTCATGTTAAATTGATTATATCTGCAAACTCTCTAAGGTCATATTACCAAATTCTAGGTAGACATGAACTCAAGGGGATACTCTTCAACTCAGTAGAAGTTTCCTGATCAGTAGCAGTAGACAATTCCTGATCTTGAAAGTCCTGTGTTTCACAATAAGGACAGTTTTACCCTAAAGTAGGCAAAGAAGAATCCTTGAAGAATTTTAACCAAAGATTGGTATAACTGTCCATGCTTATGAAGACAGTGCATTGGAAGGAAGTTTAAGACTAGAAACAGAAAAATTGCTCAGGAGGTTACTGCAAGAGCGTTATGGGGAGATGATGAGGACCCAAGTAATTGTCATAGTACCAGTAAGGTAGAAGAGAGTTATTTTAGCAACTAACAATATAGACAAGCAGACCAGTTAACAGTTTATATATTAGGATTATTGAAAGACAATGAAGGATTATAGGCTGGGATTGTGGCTCAGCGGCAGAGCACTTGCCTAGCATGTGTGAGGCACTAGGTTCCATCCTGAGTACCACCTAACAAATAAAATAAAGGCATTCTGTCCATCTGCAACTATTAAAAATTTTTTTTTTAAAGATAATGAGGGATTAATTTAGGAAAATGGCTGTTTGATTAGAATCAAGAATTGTAGTAGAGACAGAACAAAGAATTTGGGCCTCAGGATTATTCACATCCCAATATTTTTACAAGATCACTTATTCCTTCCATAATAGATCAAATTTTCCTTTATTTTTCCACACAAGAGCTTCTGTCCTTACTTAATATTTGCCCAGTTTTGCCTTATGGTTTAGTAGACAGTTGTCTCCAATACGTGTGTGTGTATGTGTGTGTGTATCTGTATGTATGTGTGTGTGTATATATATATATATATATATATATATATTTTTTTTTTTTTTTTTTTTTTTTTTTTGTACGAGGATTGAACCTAGGGGAAGTGAGCCACATCCGAAGCCCTTTTTATTTTTTATTTTGAGACAGTATCTTGCTAAGTTGCCTAGGGTCTCTCTAAATTTCTGAGGCTGAGTTTGAATTTCCTATCCTCCTGCCTCAGCCTCCTGAGCCATTGGAATTACAGGTGTGTGCCACCACACCTGGCAAGAACCATATATTTTTCATATTTTATGTTTCCCTAGTCTCTGCTTTTCACATAATTACTCAAAAAATATGGTTTTTAAATATTATTATTGTTATTAGTATTATATTACCAGTATTATTTTATTAGTACTGGGGATTGAACTCAGTGCCTTGTGCATGCTCAACAAGCATTCTACCACTGAGCTATGCCTCCAATAGTTTTTAAATTTTTGTTGAGATGGGATCTTGCTAAGTTGCCCGGCTGGCCTCAAACTCCTGCTACAACCTTCTGTGGGATTACAGGTGTGTGCCACTGTACCCAGCTTTAATTGTGATATTTCAAAAGATATGACAGGGCTGGGGTTGTAGCTCAGTGGTACTGTGTCTATTACTGGTGAGGCAATGGGTTTGATCCTCAGCATCACATAAAAAACATAAATAAAAAGTAAAGGTTAAATTCTGTAAAAAAAAGAATTTTTACTGTGAAAAGATTTTTCTCTTAGAAGAATTTTAGAGATCCATCAAAAGATTCTTAGAGATCCATTGGTTGAAAAAGCTGTTTGAAAAAGAAGTTTAAGGGGGTTAAATGATTACATAGGTCTCCAGATGCTAGCAGTCTTTTTAAAAATAAATTATTACACTTTAAAAAACATTTTTTTTCAAATGGAGACTCACCATCCTAATAGCCATTTTTCTTTTTCTTTCAAATTTTGGAGCACTTGATCTTATTGCTCTGGAAGAAACATTAGCCTTCATGATTCTCTGACTGAACTCTTACCAGGACTCTTTAGTCTCCTACAATTACCTGTAACCTATTCTGTTTATATAATGGGAACCTTGTTTCAGTAGTGTTCCATCTTCTCTTTTAGTGGACAAGTTCCTTTTTCTTTTTTTTTCTTTTTTTCTTTTTTTTTTTTTGCAGTGCTGGGGATTAAACCCAGGTCCTTCTGCTTGTGAAGCAGGCACTCTGTCAACTGAGCTATATCCGCAGCCCAGTGGTCAAGTTTAATTCAGGGTAACAGAATACTTCATATACCCAGTAGTCAGAACTGCTGTCCCTGATAGCTCTGTTTGACTTTGTCATAGTACTGACATGTGAGTCTGCCCTAAGCACAAGAAGCATTATGGACCAAAATGTTGTACCTTCTTTTGGCTGATTCAGTTATCTTAGGAAACCTCCAGAATCCAAGACAGAGCCTTAATAAGTATAAAATGGAAATAATTAAGGTTCTTCTGGTCTGGTAGTTGTGCTACTACTGGAATTAAGCATTATGTGGAGATCCCAGCATTCTACTTACCCTTTAATATGGCACTTTGTTAACATACCTGGAACTCTTACTGAATTTATACTCTTTTTTGCCTTGTTTCAGACAAAGATGGGATAAAATTTTCTAAGAAAATGTTCCTAGTTTGAGTTCCTTATTGTTTGCATTTGTTCATCTTCCCCAGATTCTTCCCTTGTCAGACTGAAATGTTTGTTTTTTCCTGTATAGTGGGTAGACCACACAGGTGCAGCCTCACAGAAGAAGGCTTTCCATTCAGCTGGATTGGGACTAGAGTTCAATTTATATCAGCACCAGTTGCGAATTCAGGATCAAGAATTCCAGGAAGGCTTTGATGGTGGCTGGTGCCTATCTATTCACCAACCCTGGGCTTCTCTGCTTGTCAGAGGGATTAAAAGGTAAGAATAGAACCCATAGAGGAAAGAGACCAGCAGATAGGGAAAGGGGAAGGAGGGGTGAAGTGTTGGGGAGTGATATTGGCCAAATTATATTGTTAAATTATGTGCACGTATGAATATGTAACAACAAATCCCATCATTATGTGCACCAATAAAAAATGTGGAAAGAAAAAATATTCTAGGTAACAAAAATTTTTAAAAATAAAATGTAAGAATAGAAATGAATCTTGGTGTGAAAGATCTTTGACAAAAACTTGAGTTAGAATTAGTTTTCTTAGCCGGGCACGATGGCACATGCCTGTAATCCCAGTGACTCGGGAGGCTGAGGCAGGAGGATCTCAAGTTCAAAACCAGCCTCAACAACTTAGTGAGGCCCTAAGCAACTCAGTGAGACCCTGTCTCTAAATAAAAAATACAAAATAGGGGTGGGGATGTGGCTCAGTGGCCGAGTGTCCCTGAGTTCAATCCCGAGTTTCAAAAAAAAAAAAAAAAAAGAATTAGTTTTCTCCAACTTACTGATGATTTTCAGTACTAGATTTTTTTTTTTTTTTTTTTAAACTGGGTCTTACTACATGGTCTTGAGCTCCTGGACAGGTGATCCTGCTACCTCAGTCTCCCGGTAGCTGGGACAATGGGCTGACACCACCACACCTAACAACTTTTTATATTAATTAAAATTTTTTTGCTTGGCCTGGTGGCATACACCTGTAATCCCAGTTACTCAGGAGGCTTAGGCAAGAGAATCCCAAGTTTAAAGGCAGGCTGAGTAAGTTAGATCCTGCCTCAAAATAAAAAGGCAACTAGTGATGTAGCTCATTTGGTAGAGCCCTTGCCTAGGGTATGTGAGACCCTGGGTGCAATCTCTAGCACTATAAAAAAAAATTAAAATCTAATTATAAAATAAAAAGGATTGTAATATAACTCCATGGTATAGCACACCCCTAACGTGTACAAAGCCCTGGTTTAATCCTCAGTATTTAGAAAAAGAAGAATATGGGTTTTGTTCATCTTTGGAAGAGAGTCTATTGAAAAACTCTCGGCTTTGTTTTTGTAATAAATTATTCAGCAACCTTAATGATTTGATCCTATTCGAAATTTCAAGCTTTGATATCTATTTATTTCATTAAGTTACTAACATTAAGAAAAGACAAAAGCATAACTCTTATTTTTTTTCCTATTAATATGCCTAATCATATTGAGAAACTATTTTACTACAAATTCCTTTTCTATAAAAAGTAGAGGAAGGGGACTGGGGGTGGGGCTCAGCAGTGGAGCACTTGCCTCGCATGTGTGAGGCACTGGGTTTGATCCTCAGCACCACATTAAATGAAATGAAATGAAATGTATTGTATTCATCTAAAACTAAAAATATTTTAAAAATACAGGAAGTAATGAGGAATAACTAGAAGTATTATAGAGATGAGTCGTCTATTAGTGATAATAGTTTACTATTCCATGTTTTCTTATGTTCTTGTTCTTTTTTTTCTGTTCTGGGGATTGAATCCAGGGGTGCTTAACGACTGAGCCACATCCTCAGCCCTTTTTTGTGTGTGTTTTATTTAGAGACAGTGTCTCACTGAGTTGCTTAGAGCCAAACTGAGTTGCTGAGGCTGGCTCTGAACTGTTGATTCTCCTGTCTCAGCTTCCCAAGTCATTGGGGTTTCAGGCCTACACCACTGTGCCCAGCCCTTATATTTCTTCTTAATTCAGCTTTTAAAATATTTCTTCTTTGCTTTTATATGTGTAAATAGAAAATGTAAAATGCAGACAACTATCTAGAAACAGAAAGATCACCATAACCTGACCATCAGAAATAGCTATTGTTAGCATTTTAGAATCTTTATTTCTATTTTTTCTTGTACAAATTGTGAGATAATGAGATCATGATATATATTTTGTTTAAGTTTTTCTTTCAGTTATCATTATAGCAAGCTCATTTTTCCTTCTTATTTTATCAGA
Source organism: Glaucomys volans (assembly GCA_020662805.1). Classification (NCBI taxonomy): domain Eukaryota; kingdom Metazoa; phylum Chordata; class Mammalia; order Rodentia; family Sciuridae; genus Glaucomys; species Glaucomys volans. The sequence continues at coordinate 340,492 of JAJEJO010000172.1, read as the reverse complement.
GTTTTATGTACCTGGAAGTATCCTATCTCAAACAGTGAAAATACCTTTTATTTAAATAGGATTTCAATTTTCTAATCAGAAACTCTATGAAAATAGTTTAAAATGAGAACTCTGAGGCAGGCAAAGGTACAGTTAGATTGCTCTAAATGCTAAAGCTAGTTAGTGACAGAGATAGAACCAGAGTTCGGGTTTTCAAAGTGGCTTTTTTTATTTTTCTTTTTTGGTGGTGGTGGCAGGGATTGAACCTAAGGCCTTGTGCTTGTGAAGCAGGCACTCTATCAACTGAGCTATGTCCCCAGCCCCCTTGAAGTGTTCTTTATACTCTATTCTGCAGGGTTTAGTCATTTTCCTACCTTTTTTTTTTTTTTTTTTTTTTTTTGAACCAGGGATTGAACTCAGGGACACTCGGCCACTGAGCCACATCCCCAGCCCTATTTTGTATTTTATTTAGAGACAGGGTCTCACTGAGTTGCTTAGGGCCTCACTAAGTTGCTGAGGCTGGCTTTGAACTCACGATCCTCCTGACTCAGCCTCCCAAGTCGCTTGGATTACAGGCGTGTGCCACCAAGCCCAGCCTACTTTTTTTTTTTTTGAAATTTTTATTTTTAGCTTTGATGAACCTTTATTTAACTTATTTATTTATATGTGGTACTGAGAATCAAACTCAGTGCCTCACACATACCAGGCAAGCACTCTACCACTGAGCCACAACCCTGGCCCCATTTCCCTACTTTCTACAAAGAAAAATTATTAGCATTTAGGAACAATCATTTCTACTTCAGTGGTTTCACTGTTAGCTGCCATTTCCCTCACATTTTAAGGAATAATACACTTTTTCTCCTCTATTTGAAGGTCAGGCTTTCTTGCTTTGGCTCCTAATTATTTCCCAGTCTGTGTGTGTAGGGCTATTAGAACAAATGCATGTGAATCTATTTTGCTTCAGGATAGCCAAACCCTCAGATGTCTGTTTTTCTCATTCAGTTCTCTGCAACTTAGGTGTCTTTTTGCAAAGTAGAAAGCTAAACAGCTTGCCTTCTGTTAAGGGAATCAGAATGTTTACATTTCTCTCATTTATTTTGGATCTCTGTTATTGAAATTTTCTCATTGGAAAGAAAGGATGAACAGCATCCATTTCCCACAGAAATAAAGTGGGTGGTTCTGCCAAATTTGTGGGACCATTTTGCCAATAACTTTTTAGGTTATTTGGTCCAGAGGGAAGACATATACTGGTTCATTCCACATAATGAGTACCTACTTTGTGCCTGGCACTCCTCTAATTCACCTGTTTTAGAGCACTAAAAATATGGGAAAAAATCACTACCCTATTTTCCATTATAAATGAGATAAGAGGGATATAATATCAAGGTACTTTATTTCATTTATTGGGAGGTGAATAGAAGCATCTTTTGTAGTCCTTGGAAAATAATGAAGTAATCAAATTTTTTTGAATATTCTATTTTTAAAAAAAAATGTTTTAAGTTGTCAATGGACCTTTATTGGACCTTAATTTTATTTATTTGTATGTGGTACTGAGAATCAAAATCAGTGCCTTACACATGCTAGGCAAGTTCTCTACCATTGAGCCATAACCCCAGCCCTGAATGTATTGTATTATTCCACTTGATTCTTTCAAACTACTCAATAAGTTGTTTAATTATCCACACAGAACATAACCCTATATAAAATGATTAGAAAATATATATTGGTGTCATTGCAGCTTAGAGAATAAAGACAAGCATTTTTACTTATAATCATTTTATTTATAATTTATTTATAATCATTATTCTATTAAATATCATTCTTGGGAAGTTATGTGTCAGTGAGGATTTTTCTGTCAGGTTGGAGAACAAATCAACAAGTCTTGCAGGAAAAAGTTAGCCTTTGACTCAAAGAATAGCAATGATTTTCATATCTGTGGTACAACTCAGATGTATTTAAAAATGCAGATTTTCAATTATAGAGGCTCCAAAAGTAGTGAGAACTCCAGAACTGAGTTAAGGAAATAAGGTGACAACTACCTAGGAGTTAAGAGAAATAAACTTTGTTCTGAGGATGGGTGAAATTAGAGAACAGGGTTCATCCTCAAGGGAAAGGTATTGTGGGAGGAAAGTGTTTTCCACAAAAGAATCCCTCTTGGTGAGATATCTTGTATAGAGCTCTTGGTTCAACTGAATAATTTGCTATAGTTTTTTGGGTTTTTTTTTTTTTTTCAGTATATTGTGGCATCTTCCAAGAAACTAGAATTTAGATCCTTCCCACTAAATTTGTATTTATTTAAGGGTGGAGGGCAGATCCTGGTATACTGCCCACAGAGGACGTCTTTGGATAGCAGCCACAGGCAAAAAACCCTCCCCTCAAGAAGTCTCAGAACTCCAGGCTACATATCGTCTTCTCCGTGGGAAAGGTAACAGCTATGTATTCTCCTTTCAGTCTTGTATTTGGAGAGGAGTAATTGACATTCTCTTCTTTCACTTCTTTCTTCCTGTGGCTTTTTCTTGGCTGAAAAGGACTTTTAAACCTTGTATTTGTTTATTTGTTTAGTGGGAAATGATAGCTATTCAAAGCATTAATTCCTCAAAAAGAGCAAATAAAAATATTAGTTTCTGGGCTGGGACTGTGGCTCAGTGGTAGAGCACTTGCCTAGCATGTGTGAGGTACTTGGTTCAATTCTCAGCACCACATGAAAATAAATAAATAAAATAAAGGTCTATCAACAACTAAAAAAATATTTTAAAAATATCAGTTTCCAATACCAGAAATCAACCAATTAATCTTAATTTTATCTGAGAAAATATTCTTTATGTTTTTTACTATGAAAGTAATATAAATGATTCATAAACTCTGGGAACTTCAATTGAGGGAAAAAAAACACAAATAATACATATTTTTTAATCAAGAGTGACCCAAATAGACACCTGCTATCGGATTCAGATAGATCAAAGGTGATTGACTTGAGCAGAGAATTTTCGGAATCACCCAAGCACAGTAAATTTGGATCCTAAGAAAGATTTCTGACGCTTAGGCATCCTACCTCCCTTCCTCTTACCCAGCTCAGAGTTGTTTTGGAGGTAGAATGAAAGGATAATTACAGAACCATCTTTTTTTTTTTTTAAATGTGTCTTTATTTATTTTTATGCAGTGCTGAGGATTGAAACAAGTGCCTCACACATGCTAGGTGAGTGCTTTACCACTGAGCCCCAACTCCAGCCCTACAGAACCACCTTTAAAAGTTTTTAATAAGGGTTGGGGATATAACTCAGTTGGTAGAGTGCCTGCCTCACAAGCACAAGACCCTGGGTTCAATCCCCAACACCACACACACAAAAAAAGTTTTTAATAAATCAAGCTTAAGTAAGAAGTCAAGACGCCAAGCTTAAGCAAGGAGTCTCTTAAAAACAGATTTCTGGCTGGACACAGTAGTATACACAACCTGTAATTTCAGTGACTCAGGAAGCTGAGACGGGAGCATTCCAAGTTCAAGGCCAGCCTTATCAACTTGGCCACAAGAACCTGTATCAAAAAATAAAAAGGGTTGGGGATCTACTCAGGTTGGGGATCTACTCAGTACCTCTGAGTTCAATCCCTAGTACCATGAAAAAGCAAAACTCACATTTCTGGAATTAGGAATGTAGATCAATGATAGAGCACTTGCCTAGCATGCTCCAGGAACTGGATTTAATCCCCAGAAAAAGAAAGGGGGTGGGGCATGGGACACACCACGTTTCTATTTTGATTAGTATGATTCGTTTTCTGTTTGTGTCCTGACCTTCATTCTTATGGGGTTTTTTTAGTCATATTTTTATAGTTTTTTTGTTGTCACCTGTAGCTGCCTTTCTTCATTTCTAAAATCCATCATCACCAAGCTCCAGTCTAATCCAGTAAAATTGATTAGTTTGGAATAAACTTGTAGGGTCCTTGGGCTTTTTTTTTAATTTTTAAAATTTGTTCTGATTAGTTATACATGACAGCAAAATGCATTTTGACACGTCATACATAAATGGAGTATAACCTCTCATTCGTCTGGTTCTGCATACATAATGTAGAGTTGCACAGGTTATGTAATCATATATGCACGTAGGGTAATAATGTCTGATTCAGCCGGGCCGGGTGGTGCACGCCTATAATCCAAGTGACTGGGAGGCTGAATCAGGAGGATCGCAAGTTCAAAGCCAACCTCAGCAACTTAGCAAGGCACTAAGCAACTCAGTGAGACCCTGTCTCTAAATAAAATACAAAATAGGGCTGGAGATGTGGCTCAGTGACCAAGTGTCCCTGAGTTCAATCCCTGGTTCCAAAAAATAAATAAATAATGTCTGATTCATTCTACAATCATTCCTACCCCCGTGCCCCCCTCCCTTCACTCACCTCTCTAGTCCAAATTACCTCTATTTCCCCCACTTCCCCCAATCCCCCCTACCACCACTTAATTGTGAATTAGCAGTCCTTGAACTTTGATGATATGAGAAAATAGGTTTCTTTTTTTTATTTTTATTTTTTGGTACCAGGGATTGAACTTAGGGGCACTCAACCCCTGAGCCACATCCCCAGCCCTATTTTTGTATTTTATTTAGAGACAGGATCTCACTGAGTTGCTTAGCACCTTGCTTTTGCTGAGGCTGGCTTCAAACTTGTGATCTTCCTGTCTCAGCCTCCCAAGCTGCTGGGATTACAGTGTGTCCAGCTGAGGAAATAATTTTCTAAAAGAAAAATTTCCTAACTTACCATGTGGGTAATAGACTAAGCCAGTCACTCACTAGATATTTTGCTAAAATACAGTAATGCCAAATAAAAACCTCGTTGTTTTGCTTATGTCTACAAATAGATAATGGAAACAGTTATTTATTCATAATTCAAACCAGATTCCTGAATTCCAGAGTCACAAAGAAGGAAGTTTTTCTAATCCTTTTGTTTTTCTTGATTCAGATGTGGAATTTCCCAATGACTATCCATCAGGTTGTCTTCTGGGCTGTGTGGATCTAGTTGATTGCTTGTCCCAGAAGCAATTTAAAGAACAGGTAGGTAAAGAATACTTCTTCTGGGCAGATGCTTGATTTGCCATCATGACTGACTTATAGATCATCTAATGTAGCATATCCTGAAGATAATAAGGTACTAGCAAATACATTTAGACATATGAAGAAAAAAGGGATCTTTTTTTCTTTTTTTGCTGTTGTTGGGGGTTTTGGTTGTTGTTGTTTTGTGTTTTGGTACTGATTGAACCCAGGGCCTCACACATGCTAGACAATAGTTCTATCACAGAGCTACATCCCCAATCTTTTTATTTTTATTTATTTTGAGATGTGGTCTTGTAAAGTTGCCCAAGTTGGCCTTGAACTTCAGTCCTCCTGTCTCAACCCTCTGAGTAGCTGGGATTATAGGTGTGCACCACCATACCCACCAAAGAAGTCTTTTAATAAGGATATATTAGGGTTGGGTTGGGGCTGTTGCTCAGTGGTAGACTGCTTGCCTAGCATGTGTGAGGCACTGGGTTTGATCCTAAGCACCACATAAAAATAAAAATATGGGCTGGGGATGTAGCTCAATTGGTAGAGTGCCTGCCTCGCAAGCACAAGGCCCTGGGTTCAATCCCCAGCACCGCAAAAAAATAAAATAAAATAAAAAATAAAAATATAAAGGCATTGTGTCCATTTACAACTAAAAAAATATTTTTTAAAAAAAGGATATATTGGGGCAAGAAAAGAGACCCTTTCAATAACAGAAAAAAACCTAGTGATGTTTTTGTATCTGGCATATGGGGAACTGGTGTATGTGCATTTCTAAATAGAAAACTATAAAAAAAAAAAAAGAAGGAAAAGAAAACTATTGCCAGAGTCCAGCTAAAAAGTACAGGGTCTTCATCCCTTACTAAATCTTTTTGGTGAGGAAGTCTTCAATTATCCCCTGAATTGTTTTGATTGGGTGTTGGGTATGATAGATCTCATGCTTTTTGGAGACTTTTGAACTCATGATAGGCAAGTGCGTTTGAATTCCGATTGCTTGGACTATGCCAGGTGTGTATGTGTGTGTGTGTAGATGCACACATATATGTCTATATTTTTTTATTTTTGATCCCTGACGATTGAACTGACAGAACAAAGTACATTTTGAACAGTAGAGGGAGACAAAGGACTTCATCTTAAAATACAGGATTTTTAAGTTTAGTCTCAAACTGACAAAAATGTAAGATGAGAAGCTCCATTCATAAAGCCTGAAGAGTTTTACTAACAGTATGGTTTTCCTGTTCTTTGACAGATACTTTAGGCAATAGGACATCTACCACTATGCTTAACAAAATGTGCTTCAGTGTAGTTTTTCTCAGTAAATTCTCTGTTTTTCAGACTTGCTTTTTTTCTGGGAAAGGGAGCAGTGCTGGGAATTAAATTTAGGGCCTCATGCATTCTAGGCAAGTTCTTTACCACTGAGGTACTCCCCTATCCCTGCCTACCTTGCTTTTTTTTTTTTTTGATCCCAGGGATTGAGTCCAGGGGCACTTAACCACTGAGCCACATCCCCAGCCCTATTTTGTATTTTATTTAGAGATAGGGTTTCCTGAGTTGCTTAGGGCCTTGCTAAATTGTTTTGAACTCAGAATCCTCCTAACTCAGCCTCTGGAGCCACTGGGATTACAAGCATGTGCCCCCACATCTGGCTCTGCCTTGCATTTTTGCTATTAATAATTCCTTTTTTCTCTTTACTGTTCATAACCATCTCAACTTCTCTATCTTTTCCTCACAGATTTTAGTCAACAGTTGTTATCCCCATATATTTCTGTTTTTCATTTTCTTACAGATTACCACTTCTGTCTGCTCTGATTACTGTTTGTGTCTGAGTACAATGCATATATTTTGGTGTGAATTATGATTCCTCCTTTTTTGTTCTGCCATTAGTTTCTGATCTAAACCTAGACAGAACTATAAACGTGTGCAGACCCTTCACCTCCTTTCAGTCTTGTTCCTATATTATCTATGGGCCTTTGTGTTTTTTTTTTAACATTATTTTTTATAACTTTTATTTTTTTTTATGTGGTGCTGAGGATCCAACCCAGTGCCTCACATGTGCTAGGCAAGTGCTCTGCTACTGAGCCACAACCCCAGCCCCTCTGGGCCTTTCTACTTTTTTTTTTTTTTTTTCAAATATCATCATTCTTCCTCCCTTCCTTGCTCCTTTTTTTTTCCTGTGGTGTTTGAGATCCAACCCAAGGACTCATGTATGCTAGGAAAGCACCCTACCACTGAGCTACATCCTCAGGGCCCTTTTTTTCCCACTGTAGAATTAATAATTATAAAAATACCTTATATTGGTATAGGCTTTATAGTTTTAGAAACTCACAGTTTTTTATTTTTTTTATTTTTCTTTCTTTGTGATGCTGGGGATTGAACCCAGGGCCTTGTGCTTGCAAGGCAAGTACTCTACCAACTGAGCTATATCCCCAGCCCCCTCACAGTTCTTAACAGATTAATATGACTTAGTGCATTATATTCTCTTCATGTTATATCTGCATTGTAAAAGAGAATCCAGCTGCATCTACCAGTGTGGATGGTGATTTTGGAAAGGGGCCTGGTTCTGCTTTCTCCTTTATTGATCAAGAAAACGATCTCCTGACAAAGGTCAAATTATTTCAGTCTCTAGATAGTTAACTGATCTTTCTGCCACAAATTTGTACAGGAAACTGTAATCCTAAAGTATGAAGTACCATGAGGATTACAAGAATTGGGATGTAATTAACACAACAAATCTTTTTTGGTTTCTCAAGGATACCCCTGTTTCAGGTCAGCACGATGTTCCTCCTTAAGCTTACATTCTGTTTTATGTTCTGAGGTTTCTGAGGGCAGCATGTAGAAGTGTAGGAACCCTCCCGTATGTTCCCAGCTGGAAGTCCTGGAAGTTCTTGTTATGATTTTCCTATGTATAACATTAAAATATAGCAAAAGTGGGCTGGGATTTAGCTCGGTTGGTAGAGTGCTTGCCTCATAAGCACAAGGCCATGGGTTCAATCCCCAGTACCACAAAAAAACAAAAAACAAAAAGTGTGTGTGTGTGTGTGTGTGTGTGTGTGTGTGTATACACATATAGCAAAATGCCAGAAGCCTATAGGCTTTTTCAAACTCAGGAATCCCGTATCATTTTCCCTATGGTCATCAGCTTTTCTGTGGCTTTTTACCATAGATTCTTTCCTGTGTTTGAGGATAGCATGTGAATATATTCAGGATTGGTAATAGCCAAATGATAATAGTTGGTATTATTTATTGGATAAAGATCTTTTCACTTCTAAAAATTGTAGTTTTGGGTGCAGTGTCCATGCTTGTAATCCCAGCAACTCAGGAGGCTGAGGCAGAAAGATGGCAAGTTCAAGGCCAACCTAGGCAATTTAATGAGACCCTGCCTCAAAATAAAAAATAAAAAGGACTGGGGATGTAGCTCAGTGGTACCACACTCTGTGTTCAATACCCAGTTTTGGCATTGGCTGCTTTCTTGGAAAATGTCTCAACTACCCTTGGTGTAATCTACCTATCTCTGTTTGAATTAGAGTTCTGTGATGTAAGAAGTGTAGTTGTGTGGTCTGTTTTCAAACTAGAGTTCTATGATGTGTAATTGTGTAGTTATACTAGCCTCATGGTGCTGGGGATCAAACTCAGAGTCTTGGCACATGTCAGGCAAGCACTCTACCTCTTTAAGCCTCATTCTTGTTTCTAAAGAAACAAGTTGAGAATTTAGGAACAATAGCTCTATACCAGCATCTCAAACTGTTCCATATCATAGGTGTTCTTTGAAATATATCCAAAATGTCTTTGGATTAAACAAATTTATTTGTTTACTACAGAATTTTTCAGAGCCCTTGATATGCTAGTATGCATTATGATTTTATTAGAGGTGGATAATACTGGACAATGTTCCTAAATTTTTTCTTTTTTGTTTTGGCAGTGCTAAGAATTGAATTTAGGGCCTCATGCTAGACAAATGCTCTGTCACTGAGCTACATCCCCAGCTTTCCCAAACCTTTACTGGCATAAATTCCCCCCACCACACACACTTGCATGTTATTTGTTTACATACTGCAGAACTAGTACCCTAGTATATATAGTTTAGGACGCATTTGTCTGCTATATTTGTTTTTCCTTTATCCTTATAAGTCAGTGCACAGAGAGGACCATCCAGGAATGTTTCCTAACTTGTGTGTCCTTCAGTATCTCAGCACACATTTCTTATCACCCAACTGAATCACATTTTGTTTGAAAAACAGTGTGAATTTAATCATTTTTATTTCAACTGAAAGTAACTTTCTATGTGACTTGACCACATTTTACTTCTCCATTTCTATTCCTAACATTTTTCTTCTCCAAAGAAACTCAGTTATTTACTTCTGACATTAAATTCTTGACTTTTCTTTGATAAATTAAAATATGCTAAGCCCTCACTATTTTTTACATAGTGGGATCATTTCGTTCTGTAAAAAATAAAGAACAGAAAAGATTTTGTCAATGTTTTAAAATTAAGTGAACTATAGTATAAGTGGCTCTTAAAAAATATTTGCTTAACATGCTCTTCCCTGAGCTAAGAACTTGTCTTCCTTTTATCTTTTAAGACTAGTTTGACCAACTTGGCTAATTTGTGCCAGAAAAAAATCCCACTGGACCCTCAACCCTCCTGAGTAATGGCAGAGAATAACCTAGACTAGGTAGGAGTCAGCCAGAAAAGGCTGTGGATGTAACTTGGGGGAGAAAGGTAGAGAAGAGTCGTCTCCTTACTAAAGCTTCTCCTGTATTCCCCTGGAAGGAGCCTTCGCAGTTTGCCAGCATTTTATCTGCCAGCAGCAGATGTAAGCTCTCAAAAACAGCAGGGAGGACTCTGACTGCAACAATGCATCAAGGCTGTGGTTTGTAACCTCAATAGTAAGGCAGTTAAAACTTTTTTTTTTTCTTTTCCTAACAAAGACATTTTGATTGCCAAATCCATAACCATTAGCAGCTGTGGTTGTGAGCAGTTCTCTAGACCTACCAAGTCTTCAGACAAAAGTTGAGTTAGTGGCTTTTGTTTCTGAGTCTGTGTTGTGTTTGTGCTATTTTTAATCTCGGCCTTCAAAAGAAAATCTGATTTGTCTGAAATCACCAAGTCATTGATTATTCTGTTTCTTTTGAACTGAATTCATTCCTCTCCTGCCAGCTTTCTGACCCGTTAGTCCATTTGATCTTACGGCTTTTAGAACAGCCAAGACCCTATCTTCAAGGAATTATACTGAAGCAGTTCTGCTGGGTGCCTATAGCCAGTAATTGACACCAGCAATAGAATTTCAGTCTTCCAGTAGAGAAGAGAGTACGAGGATGATTTATTCCTTTGTAAGAGTGTCTAAGCAACATAGATCTTCAGGAAGATTACAGATATCACTTCATGTTTGTAAGCCAACAGCTTGCATCACTAATGGAGTCTAAGAGGTTAGAAATTAGAAAACTGAAGGAAATAATATCAATATGCAGACCAGGAATTGGCCTTGAAAAGGCAAAGGCCCTAAATTATCTTTTAAGATTTGTGAGGGATTTGGGGGTATAGCTCAGTGATAAAGCTCTTGCCTAGCATGTGTGATGCCCTGAGTTCAGTTCTCAGCACCATAAAAAAGAAAAAAAAAATATATATATATGTATATACATACACACACACACACACCCCGACATACACACACACACACACATATATATGCAAATATCCTCTATGTTGTACAGAGAAAATCTGCCAATTCATAGACCTCAGAATATTCCTACGGGATCACAAGGCTATTATTCAACCCAGCAAAGAAGGGAATTGTATATCACTAACAACTAGCTTAATCCCAAGCAATTCTTTAAAATCATAGCCCAGCTGGGCGTGGTGGCGCACGCCTGTAATTCCAGCAACTCGGGAGGCTGAGTCAGGAGGATCGCAAGTTCAAAGTCAGCCTCAGCAACTTAGTGAGACCCTTAGCAACTCAGTGAGACCCTGTCTCTAAACAAAATACAAAATAGGGCTGAGGATGTGGCTCAGTGGCCGAGTGTCCCTGAGTTCAATCCCTCCTTCGTTAAAAAAAAAAAAAAAAAAAAAATCATAGCCCACCTGAGATAGGGAACCTATTTTCAGAATTCTCATGAAGACTAGGATTTCTAGGTCAGAACAGACTGTCTTTATCATTGTTTTCAGATGAGTATCAAGTACGTATTTGAAAATGGTTTAAGGAACCTGGCCCAGTGACACATACCTGTAATCCCAGCAATTTGGGAGGCTGAGTCAGGAGAATCACAAGTTCAAGGCCATCCTCTGTAACTTAGTGGGACCCTGTCTCAAAATAAAAACTAAAAAGGGGATGTAGCTGGGGATATAGCTCAGTGATAGAGCATCCTGGGTTCAATCTCCAGTACTGCAAGAAAAGGAAAGAAATAGAGTGAGTGAGTTGAGTGAAAGAGAGAGAGAGAGAGAGAGAGAAGGGGAGGGGAGGGGAGGAGGAAGAAGAGGGAAAGGAGGAGGGTTTAAGGACTTCAGAGGTTCAGGCAGGAGGATCACAAGTTCAAGACCAGCCTCTGCAACTTAGACCCTGTCACAAAAAATGAAAAAGGGACTGGGATATGGCTCAGTGCCAAAGTACTCCAAGGTTCAATTCTCAGTATCAAAAAAAATGGTTTAAGGAATAACTCTTTGTGTGGGTATGTGTATGTGCACACACACACATGCTTTCTGTTATAGTGAAGCACAATTGAAGAGAGAGGAGGGATATTACCATTTTTCCATGTATTATGTGAATTCTTCAATGTTTATCTTTTCACCTGACAGTGAACATATAATTCTTAAAATTTTCTTGTGTATTTTTTATCAATAAATATTTGAGTACCTACTATGAGTCAGACACCATTCTAGACACTAAAGTAAACAGTAATATCCATAGGTTCTTTCCTTTGAAGTCTGAAAGGCTACCAGATAGATATGTATGTTAAGAACCAAATAAAATATAAAAAAATAAAGGTAACTTTTTTAAAAATAATGCTAGGGATCAAACACAGATCTTCAAATATACTATGCAACCACTATACCACTGACTTATACTCCCAGCCCAAGATAACTGTCTTAACAGGAGTAAGACTGCCTCTGCAGATTTGAAGAAGGGAATGGTTCTTTCTAACTCAGAGAAACCAAAAACACTATTAAGATATGTCATCAATATGCACAATGCCCTCGACTCTGTCCCCAGTAATAAAAAAAAAAAAGAAAGATGGTTTTGAATTTGCCTTGAAGAAAAATAAGAAGTGCTATCATTTTCATCAGTTATGTGCCACACCTATTATGTATGTTATTTTCTAAACCTTATAACAATTCCAAGCAAGATATCGTTACCCCTCTTTTAGAGATAAGGGAACTTAAAGCTCAGAGAGTAAAAACAACTTGTGTAATGTTGATCAACCCACCATGTTAAAATTGGAAGTCTGTTGTCCAAGTCTTCCTATTTACATGTTAGCACAGTATTTTCTTGCTGGGCGTGGTGATGCACTCCTGTAATCCCAGCTACTTGGAGACTCAGACTGGAGGATCCCAAGTTCCAAGCCTGCCTGGGCAGTTCAGGGAGGCCATCTCAAAAAATAAAAAGGGCTGGTGATGTAGCTTGGTGGTGGAGCACTTCCCTAGTATGTGGAAGGCCCTGGGTTCAAAATAAAAAGAAAAACGTATTCCAGGGAGAAGAAGTAATGTGAGTAAAGGCAGAGGTGGGAGGGCAGATGAGGCAGTGTGCACCTGTAATCCCAGCTACTCTGGAGGTTGAGGCCACATGTCAAGGTCAAGGCCAGCCTGAACACCAGTAGGATGTTATGAGGATGTATGAATAATAATGGTAAATCAATTTGCTGAAAGAAATGTGTGAAGGAAGAGGAAGTAGCAGCAAGCAAGAATGGAAAGGTAGATTGTGGTCAGAACGTAGATAGCTTTGAATGATAGGTTACAGAATTAAGACCTTTTTCTCTAGTGAGTTGCAGGATGGGAAGGAGGGTTTTGAAGGTTTTATGAGGCAATAACATGATCAGAACTTTGACTGAGGAAAATTCATTGGCAGCAAGTGGAAAATGGATTGAAGTGGAAAGATTACGAATGTGGGAAGACTAGTGAGAAGAGTGTTATAGTCTAGGGTAGAGGTATAAAAAGACGTGTTTTAGTATAATGCCTGTGGAATTAGGCAGAAGAACAGATACAAGAGATTTAGTGTAGGTAGAATCAATCACTTGTTGTGATACCTTAATTTTACCTTTAAGTTAACCAAGGCTTAGAGAAAGTGATCTGCTTGATCTAGAAGCAATCTGCTGGGGCCTTGCTATGTTTTTACAACCTTCTTGGTTTGTCATCCAGACTATTGTGTCATCCAAGTGACAAATCATCTCCCAATTCAAGATTGTATGCCTCAGAATATTATATAATCACACATTCAAGAAATACTTAGGTAGTGTGTCATGTGCCAGGCATTGTGATAAAGACTAAGGATCCAGAGTTTTAATAAGATCTTCCATTCCCTCTAGATTTTTAAGACTACTAGAAGAGACTGAAAGAAAACCCAACCATAATTATTATATGAATAGAGGAATGCACAAAGGAGGGGACCCAACTTCTCACTCAGCTTGGCTTTAGGTGGAATGGGAACAGTTCAGGAAGTTTCTTAAAAAAAGGGCAAGTCCTGCTGAGTGTGATGACACATGCCTGTAATCCCAGCGCTCCCAGTAGCTACTGAGGCTGAGACAGGAGGATGGAGAGTTCAAAATCAGCCTCAGCAACAGCAAGGCGCTAAGCAACTCAGTGAGACCCTGTCTCTAAATAAAATACAAAATAGGGCTGGGGATGTGGCTCATGGTAAAGTGCCCCTGGGTTCAACACCCACATTCATTACAACACTATTCACAATAACCAAGACATGGAAACAATCCAAGTGTGCCATCAGTGGACAAATGGATAAAGAAACTGGTGTATATCATATATACTGGTGTTAATGTGTATATAATAGAATATTATTTGGCTTTTAAAAAAATGTAGGTGATCCTAGCATTTGCTACAACATAAGTAGACTGGAGGACTTCATGCTCAGTGACAGAAATTAGATATGAAAGAAAAATAATGTATGATCTTATTCATATGTGAAATCTTTTTTAAAAAGTGGGGGCTCAAATATATAGTGATAAAGAATGAAACACTGGTTACTAGGATAGGGATTTCAGGGAGGAAATAGGGAGATGTAGTTCAAAGAATACTAAGTAACAAATATGCAGGATGAAAGGTCAAAAAATTTAATTTAACTGGTGCAGTTACCAGCTGGGTATGATCCCAGCCAATTTGGAGGCTAAGGCAGCAGGATCACAAGTTTGAGGCCAGCTTCAGCAGTTTAGCAAGACCCTTAGCAACCTAGTGAGACCCTGTCTCAAAATAAAAAGACTAGAGGATGTGGCTCAGTGGTAAATACCCCTTGGTTCAATTCCCAGTACCCCCCCCCCCCCCCAAAAAAAAGAATATCGCTGCTTTCAAGATATGCCTCTTTGGCTCTATTTTGTTTGTGGCCTCATTATCAGACTCATTTCCTTCTCTCTTTCTAAGTATTATCACCTCAATCATCTTGGAGTCAGTTTCTAGCTAATGAGATTTCAGAGCCCGATTTCATGTCCTTTCTAGTTCCTTGAAGTTCAAATCAAGAAAACCTACAGCAAATATATGTGCTTTGTCATTGAGTTCTTTATTAACTCTTTGCTTTAGCTATGAAGGTAGGTATAAGATTTATGGGTCATCTGAAATGTATTGTGAAGAATGACATAGTTTAGGAGTTATTGATCATTTTAGTACAAAAACTAAGTGGAAGCTTGCAGAGTTGGGTAAAAATGCCCATTTGGCTCTAAATCAGAAGTGGTTGCCAAAAAGTACTACCTTTTTTCCCCCCTCTTATAAAAATGGCAAAAGAAATGTTTTCTAGACGACTGGTGAATAATTTCCCTCTGGAGGGGAGAAAAAAGTGACTGTTTAGTAGTTAATTACCTGCTATGTTAGAGAGCTATGAAATTTATGAGGCATGAAAAAAGAGTAGGTCCACCTCCCTTGCTCCTCAGGCTGGAAACCAGGTGATAGAAGTCTTTGTAGACAAGAACAGCAACTGTCTGAAGAGTCTTTACTAAATTTGGATGGTTAATTGTAAAGCCCACATTCCCTAGACTATATTATTCCATTTTTTCCATTTCTTAATCTAGCATCTTCTCTGAACTGAATGTGACATCAAGTTCATCTATATTCTTCACCTCTCTTCCTTTAATTTACTGTTTCTCTGGCTCAGTTACATTTTAGTCTTTTCACTCTTAGATCAAAGATCCCTTTCTTGGGCTGGGATTGTGGCTCAGTGGTAGCATGCTCGCCTACCATGTGTGGGGCCCTAGGTTCGATCCTCAGCACCACATAAAAATTAAAAAAAAAAAAAAAAGGTCCCTTTCTTATAGCTAACCCTGACTTGTTACTATACGATATGGTCCTTAATACACAGGCCCCCGTTGGAGTGATTATGCTTTTTTGGAGGTACGAAGGCTTTGCCAAGTTGACTTTGCTTTGGTGTTTGGTGTCATGAATAATGAAAAATAATCCTTCTCTGAATGTAAGGCCTTGCCTTATTCTTTGTAGGCTGCTTTGCTCATCTCTGTTTCTTGTAAGCCCCATGTTCAGTGGTAGTGATGAGAAAAGAGATATTCCCATGAAACTTGGACTTAAGATGTAGTTGGGAAAGTTGATCTTAATGTTTATCTTCATTATGAGGCATGATTGGTCCGAGGAGCCTATCATAGTATTATTATATTTGTTCCTCAATTTTCCAGTTTTCCCACTATTCAACATTTACTTATTCTGTTAATATATGTCGGAGTAGTTTCTGTTTTCTTCATTTCTTTTCTTTTGTATGTATGTAATAGGAGATGGGGTGTTACTGGGAATTGTACTTAGGGACTTTTCCTTGCTGGGCAAGGCAGCTACCACTGAACTACCTCTCTAGCCCTTTTTTTTGTTTGTTTGTTTTGGGGGGCCCGGGAAAGGCGGTGGTGGGTGGCCAAAAGGAGTGCACTCGCCAGGCGGGTTCACCAGAGTCAGACAAAAGTAGTAGCTTGATTTTATTGGAAGGTGTGTCCTGGGCAAAATCTCCAGCCCCCCAGGGTGAAAGTCGGGGTGGGAGAGCCAGAAGAAATCGCACGCACGTGGCTTTGGCTGCTGGGGGGGCGGTGTTTATACTGAGGAAGGAGTCGGGGTCCTGCCCAGGAAAAGGTGGATCACTTCTGGCACAGTGTGTTGCTAGGTGACCATGCTCCCTCCCCCTGTTTTGTATCAGGGGTGCTTAACTGCTAAGCCACATTCCCAGACCTTTTTATATTTTATTTAGAGGTAGGGTCTTGCTGAGTTGCTTAGGGCCTTACTAAGTTGCTGAGGGTCGGCTTTGAACTTGTGATTCTCTTGCCTCAGCCTCCCAAGCAGCTGGAATTACAGGTGTATGCCACCCCACCTGGGGCCTTTTTTTAACATTATCTAATTATCTGTTTATTTGTTATGGTACGGGGGATTGAACTCAGGGGCACTCTTGATAAGTTGTCAGGCTGACCTGAAACTTGCCTCCTGCCTCAGCCTCCCAGGTCCCTGGAATTACAGGCATGGGCAACTGTGCTTGGTCAGATAATTTTATTGTAAAGGGGATCTGAGAAAAATGGGATAGCAGCTAGTGTAGGATCTGGAGAGAGATTTTTATTTTATAGTAAACATTACAGAATGTTATGTGTCTTTTTTGACCATGTTGGGGATCAAACCCAAGACCTTATGCATAGTGGGCAAGCTGGTTTCTTATTTTTATAGTAGTTACTAGGAAAAAACCTTCTCTGGTAATTAAGTCTGACTCAGATGCCTATCACTCGTATTTGTCCAGTATGCTAAATACAGGACATCCCAAGATAAGAAATAACATAACACCAGATCAGCTGGACATTGCTAGAGAACATTTTCTGCCAATCCCTAATTGCTCCTTAAATTATGATTGTGTAGCCAGCATAGTCTTACTTTAGGTTCTGTGCTGTCTTTGTAGAAGGAATGAAAGTTCTAACTATTCAGGCAAATTTGTTTTGTGATAAGAGATCCAAAGAAGGCTTTTGAACAATTTTCAGAATTGTTCTGCCAATTACCTTTTTACCCAAAGTAGGTCTGGAATGCATCCAGCAAGACAGCTTTTACGTGTTCATACCTTTCAGAATGAATCATCTTCCTTCCCTTTAGTGAGAAAAGGGCTGTGTGTACTGTTGCTGGCAGAATTTCTACAAATGTTTTTCTAAAGTCTTCCAGTGCTTTACTTGAGTTGAACTGATGTTTCTGAAAGAGACCTGTAAATCTCCCAACTCACAGTTGCTTATGTTAAAAGAATGGTTAGTTCTGATTTGCCTGGAAATCTGTCGGCATTCTTTGTTTATAAAGCAGTTCCCATTATAGAAAGCCAGAGATGGCAGGCAATAGACTGTATAAAACTGTGCTAAGGACTGCAGAAAGGTGAAATTTTGTTCTTGCTTGTTGAGCAGAATCCACTTTACCTATAAAATGAGGAATACTGTCATCAGAATGATAAGGTGAAATCTGGGACATGCTTTGATCTCTTTAAAATTCAAAATTTATCCCAGCTAGCCTGAACTTTTTATTTTTATATTTCACAGTTTCCAGACATCAGTCAAGAGTCTGATTCTCCATTTGTTTTTATCTGCAAAAATCCCCAGGAAATGATTGTGAAGTTTCCTATTAAAGGAAATCCAAAAATCTGTAAGTCACTATCTTTGATGGTCTAATTTTTTTTCCTTTTTGTTTTGTATCTCACTTGTCTAACTTTAAAAAAATTCTTTATTCTGTTCTGTGGTATTCCTAATGGGAGGATTCATATTATTATTTTTATCAATAACTTTAATGTTGGATTTACTGCAGTATAGCCCTTCCAAAGTACCTTGATCCACAATCATTGGCATGATAGTGAATCACCATAAACTTCTATTTAGGACCCCATTACATTAAAATGCTATTTGTCAGCCAAAAGAATGTGATTTGCCCCACTGTGATGCTTAACTGAGGAAATAGTAAGCCAATACCAGTGACAATACTGTCATTTATCCATTGTTCTTCAGTATTCATTCCAAGAATAAAACTTAAAATCTTTTTTTAAAATTTTAATTTGTTCTTATTAGTTACACATGACAGAAGAATGTATTTTGTCATATCATTCATACAAAACTTAACATCTTTTTAAAAAATTATTTTAGTTGTAGATGGATGCAATATCTTTATTTTATTTAGCTTTTTAAATGTGGTACCAAGGATCGAACCCAGTGTCTCACATGTGCTAGGCAAGTGCTCTACCACTGAGCCACAACCCTAGCCCAAAACTTAACATCTTTTTTTTTTAAAATTTTTTTTAGATGTTGATAGACCTTTACTTTATTCTTTTATTTATATGTGATACCGAGAATCAAACCCAGTGCCTCACACTTGCTAGGCAAGTTCTCTACCACTGAGCTACAACTCCAGCCCCAAAACTTAACATCTTAAAAGAAAAAATTTTTTTAATTTGTTTTATCACATGCTAGGCAATGTTCTAGCCCTTCCCTGAACTCTTGTGTTGTTTTATTTTTTTGGAACTGGGTATTAGACCCAGGGGCACTTTACCAAAAAGCTACATTCCAGCCCTATTTATTTATTTATTTATTTATTTATTTATTTATTTATTTATTTTCGGCACAGTGTCTTGCAAACTTGCTGAGGCTGACCTCAATTTGTGATCCTCCTGCCTCAACCTCTGGAGTCACACAGATTACAGGAGTGTGTCATTGTGCCAGGCTATATTTTTTTTAAATTTAATTTAATTTAACTTAATTTTTTTGGTGATAGGGATTGAACTTAGGGCCTGGGTATACTAAGCACACTCTACCACTGAGCTACACCTTTAGCTTTTCATTTGTTTGGTTTATTGTGGTGCTGGGGGTTGAAACCTAGGCTTTTTGCTTACTAGGCACGTGCTCTTAGCACTGAGCTACACCCCCAGTCCAGTGAGTGTCTATTTTGGAAGCACCACTTTCCATATTTCCCTTTATTATTGGTTCCTATAGCTGGCTTCAGACCTTTTGCTTTTTGTTCTTTTTGAAATTTCTTACTGATTTATTTTCTGTGACTTTTGCTCTTAGGTTTTTGTAATTATAGTGCCCTTTGCCATATTCCCTTCTCAAGAAATGCTTGATGACTTTACTTTTTCTTTCTAACTGATCAGCTCCCAACTTCTCTTCCTCGGTGTAGTTCTAGAAGTAGCCTCTTCTATTTCAAATCAATCACAAAAATATATATATAATGGTCCCTTTTCTGGCTGACTTCCATTGAAACACATCAACAACAACTCCTGTTTGCTCATGTCAGTTACTGTTTCATGCCCCCATGTCACTGCTTTCCCATTGTATGAATTGGACATTCTGGGGCATGCATTGTCTTTACTTGGGCACAACTCTTTACCGTGGGCATCAACTTGCCTTTTTATAAATCTCTTCTGTAGAGAAGTACTTCTCAAACTGAGTAAAATAAAAATCACCTAGCTGAGCTATGAAAACACAGGATTTTGGGTCCTGCTTTCAGATGATGCTGATGCTATTGGCCAGTTGACTACTTTATTTATTTATTTATTTATTTATTTATTTATTTGGTGCTGGGGATTGAACCCAGGGCCTTGTGCATGCAAGGCAAGCACTTTAGCATCTGAGCTATATCCCCAACCCTGACTACATTTTAACATTGCCTTTCATCACAAGATGAAATGCTTGGAATATGAATTTAGTATTCACTGCAAAATTCAGGAGCTCTCATGATTGATGAGACATTTTCCTGAGATTCCTACAAGTCAGAAAATCTGAACAAAGTTGCCTTTGACTTACTCAAATTATTTACTTCAGACTGTACTCCAGTTGTTGGCCAGGTAACCTTAGAAATTCTTTTTTCTTCTCTGATATTGAGAACTGAAATCACCTTTCGCTTTCCCTCATTTTTGATTGTGGTCTTCGCTATAGCCCTTCCTCCCCCACTCCATCCTCACCTTGCTTTTGGCACTGGTGGCAGTTCTGGTGGAAGGAGGAAAAATGGTGATGATCTTCTCTCTCAAACAACTATTACTTGATCGTTTAATCCCAGTTCCCTTTTCTCAGCTTTATTACCTGTCTTGGTTTTCATCTACTGTTTAAGCACCTGTGAGGAAATAGTCTGTGTAAATAGAATTTAGATATTTCTCTGAAATGTTTTACTTTAAGCCGGGGGTGGTGGCGCACGCCTGTAATCCAAGCGACTTGGGAGGCTGAGTCAGGAGGATCGTGAGTTCAAAGCCAGCCTCAGCAACTTAGTGAGGCCCTAAGCAACTCAGTGGGACCCTGTCTCTAAATAAAATACAAAATAGGGCTGGGGATGTGGCTTAGTGGCCGAATGTCCCTGAGTTCAATCCCTGGTTCCAAAAAAAAAAAGTGTTTTACTTTAGTACTTTTTTTTTTACTCAGAGACCCACCTTCAGCACATATGTGTCCTTCATTTCTCTCCTGCGAGGTGAAAGGGATGGAGGGGAGTGATGTTCTTAAGAGAAAGTTTTTAATAATTTCCTTCACCCTTTTCTGTTTCTGTTCGTTAATGATAGACCAGACACAGTAGAACATTGGTCAGAAACAATAGTGACAATGTTTTTAAAAGGAAGAGCTAGGACTGGGCTCAGTGACACACGCCTATAATCCCAGTGACTTGGGAGGCTCATGCTCTGGATCACAAGTTTGAGGCCAGCTTCAGCAACTTACCACAACCCTGTCTCCAAAACCAAAAAAAAAGTTTGGCCAGGCCGTATGGATCCCAGAAAATATTTCTATTGAGAGTCAGCCTAATCTGAGCATTGAGTCTGGTGTGAAGTTTTCTATTCTCTATAACTTCTTTTTTTTTTTTTAAAAGTAGATGGACACAATATCTTTATTTTATTTCTTTATTTTTATGTGGTGCTAAGGATCAAACCCAGGGCCTCACACATGCCAGGCAAGTACTCTACCACTGAGCCACAACTCCAGCCCTCCCTATAACTTCTTATTCCTTCATCTTTCATTCCTTGTTAACATTTCTAAAAATCTTCTTTACTGGAACTCCCTTCCCTTCCTTTAGGCCCTGGGAGAAACTTCCAATTGTTTAGAGCTGGAAAGTTTTGTTGTTGTTGTGTTGTTTTGTTTTTGCAATACTGGGAATTAAATCCAGGGATGTTCAATCACTGAGCTACATCCCCAGACTTTCTCATTTTTTATTTTGAGAGAAAGTCTTGATAAATTGTGAAGGCTGGCCTTGTACTTGTGATCTTAGTACAGTAGCCCCAGCCTTTTAGTAGCTGGAATTATAGGTATATGCCACTGTGCCCCTCTAGAGCTGAAAAATTTTAATCCGAGTGCCACATGAAGTAACTAAATTTCATAGTATTAATAATATTAATACTCTACTTACAGTACTATGCAGGATGCTTAGGAACGTAGTCATTCTTTAAAAGTTGGTTCTATGAGAAATATATTCCAAATTTCAATCTTTTGCAAATAAACTTTTAGAATATTCCCCATTTAATGTGTTATATTGCGTGTGTGTGTGGGTATGTGTGTGTCACGTGCATACACGCACATGCACGTGTATGTCTGCATGTGAATACATATCTTTCTTTTTTTTTTTTTATTGGAACCAGGGACTGAACTCAAGGACACTCCACCACTGAGCCACATCCCCAGCCCTATTTTGTATTTTATTTAGAGACAGGGTCTCACTGACTTGCTTAGGGCCTTGCTAAGTTGCTGAGGCTGACTTTGAACTCACGATCCTCCTGACTCAGCCTCCCAAGTTGCTTGGATTACAGGCGTGCGCCACCACGCCCGGCTTATATCTTTCTTAAAGGTGTATATTTGATGTATGTTTTTGGACACATAAACTTGAACTTGCTTGACCTTGGAGTATTTTGTGTCACTGAAATTGAAATAATCCAGAACAGAGTAGTGTGCAAGCCAAACATCATTTGGCTTCCTGTTTGCTTAAATTAGGAAATGCAAAAAAAGTTAATTATAGTAGAATATATAAGTTGAATACTCAAAGAGATAAAGGAAAATTTTTTGTATGTGTAATACTGGGAATTAAACTTGGGCCCTCTGTATTCTAGGCAAGTGCTCTAATATTGAGCTATACCCCAGCCTGGAAATTTTTTTTTACATTGCCTACTATACTATACTGCCTTTTATCATATGCAGAGCATGTGAAAATCCCTGAGAGTTATATGGATTGATGACAAATACTTTTTTTCTTATAACTTCTTGCCCATCTGTTGCACATGCACTTGATATTCTTTTATGCACTGTGATTGAGGATGTGGTTTAATACTGAGATGCTTTAGGTATTAAATGTAAATACAGAAACTAAGCATTAACACTCTCCAACTAAGAGACTGTATTGTATATTACTGGAGTTCACTGTCTAGATCCCAAGTCTTGAAAGGTCAATATCAACTAGAACTCAGAGCTCAGGATTCCTTCACTCTGAGGATAGCTGTATGTAATATGAGGATATGTCTTTTCTCATAAGAAACTTCAGTCCCTTGCTTCTTTGCCTATAGTTGGCTCAAGAATTGCTGGAGTCACTCTGATAGGTATTAGGGATACAAAAATGTCCTTGATTTAAAAAAAGGAAGTTCACAAATCATTGGCACATATCTGGTTTTCTTAGATAGTCTAGGTGATGAAAGAATTTTGCAGTCACTGGGAATGGCCTGGAAATCTTTGTTCCTCTTTGATCACTTTTCTCTTATTAGTTTTGTATTTTATGACATCATCATCAAAGCTAGTGATTAGTTTGTCTACCATTTGCTGCTTTGTTCTGATCCGTTGATTTTACCTGACGTGGTCCCTCTTGATGCCTTTCACAATCAGAAGTTTTCTGAAATTTAGATTTGAAATGTTCTTTTACAGTAAGTCTTTGTGAAGAAAATGATCTCTTTTTTAAATTTGAGGAATCCAACATAGATAGAAATAAATGAATATATGAATGAATGAATGAATGAATGAATGAATTTATTTCCCTGGAATTGTATGGTAACTCTAGGGTGAAACAGACCGTAACTAAGAAACACAACTCTGAAGCCTCCACATATATGATACAGGCACTCTTACTTTTTCAGGGGACTTTGAATTTAAGAATAATTTTAGCCAGGTGTGGTGGTTCACACCTTTAATCCCAGCAATTTAGGAGGCTGAGGCAAGAGGATCACAAGTTCGAGGCCATCCTTAGCAACTTAGTGAGGCCTTAAGCAATTTAGTGAGATCCTGTCAAAAATACAAGGGGCTGGGGATGTGGCTTAGCACCATTCAGTTCAATCCCCAGTGACAAAAAAGGAAAGAAAAGAATTTTAATAGAGTTGCCCTTCTGTATCCAGGGGCTCCTCATTCATGGATTCAGCCAACCACAGATTGAAAATATTTTGGAGGAAAATTGCATCCGTACTGAACATGTAGAGTTTTTTCCTTGTTATTATTCCCTCAACAATATAACAACCATTTACATAATATTTACATTGTATTTCATATCATAAGTAATGTAAAGGTGATTTACAATATGTAGGAGGCTGGTGGTGGTGGCTCAGGCCTGTAATCCCAGCAGCTTGGACAGAAGGCTGAGGCAGAAGGATCAGGATTTCAGTCAGCCTCAGCAATTTAGTGAGAACCTAAAACAACTTAGATCCTATCTCTAATAAGTTATAAAAAAGAGCTGAGGATGTGGCTCAGTGGTTAAGCACCCTGGGTTCAATCCCTGGTACCATAAACAAACAAACAAACCAGGAGGATATGCAAAGGTTATGTGCAAATACAATACCATTTTATTATATAAGGGACTTCAGCATCTAAGGATTTTGATATACATTGAGGTCCTGTAACCAAACCCCCAGATGTTGAGGGACTACTGTATTATTACAATTAGTTACTTGATTGAATTATAGAGTATATGTAAAATGCTTAGCACAGTGCCTGGAATATAGAGAGCACATAATGTTACCTGTAATTTCAATAATTTCAACAATTCTGAGTTAATAGAGATTTTTTTTTCCTCCTTTCATTTTACATTTGAGTAAAGAAGTTTACAGAAGTCATATTTTACTCAAGTCTTCTGATTTCAGGTTTTCCACCTTTTTTTTTTTTTTTTAAACTTTATCAGGTTTCCTCAGGAACAAATTGTTCCAGTTTACTTTTTTTTTTTTTCTTTTGTGGGATTAAACCCCCAGGACTTTGCACATGCTAGGTAAGCACTCCACCACTGAATTATATTCCAAGTCTCCCACTTTTTTTTTTTTAATTTTTAAAATTTTTTTTAGATGTTGATGGACCTTTATTTTATTCATTTATTTATATGTAGTGCTGAAAATGGAACCCAGTGCCTCACACAGGCAAGCACTCTACCACTGAGCCACAACCCCCGCCCCACTCTTCACTTTTCTATAATTTTATTTTGAGGCAGGGTCTTGCTAAATTGCCTGGCTTTGACTTCAAACTTGTGATCCTTCTGCCTCAGCCTTCTGAATCACTGGGACTGCCAAGCATGGTAGCATATACCTATAATCCCAGAGACTCCAGAAGCAGAACAGGAGGATTACAAATTTGAGATCAGCTTCTGCAATTTAAAATGAAACAAATAAAAAGGACTAGGGTTATGACTCAGTGGTAAAGCACCCCTGGGTTCAACCCCCAAGTACCAGGAAGAAAGAAAGAAAGAAAAAAAAAACAACAACAACTAGTAGCTGTGATTAAAGGTGTGTACTGCCGGGCGTGGTGGTGCACGCCTGTAATCCAAGCGACTCGGGTGGTGAGCCAGGAGGATCCCAAGTTCAAAGCCAGCCTCAGCAACTTAGTGAGGCCCTAAGCAACTCAGTGAGATCCTGTCTCTAAGTATCTAAATAAAATACAGAATAGGGCTGGGGATGTGGTTCAGTGGCTGAGTGCCCCGAGTTCAATCCCCGGTTCCAAAAAAATAAAAAAGGTGTGTACTACCACACCCAGCTTCCAATTTATATTTCATTTTTAGGGCATAATATTATAGAGCTGGAAGGGGCCTTCAGTACTCTCTAGTCTAATTTCTTCTGGAGTTGTGACAAGCATCACTATAGAACATCCTCAAGGTTATACAGTTAGAATCTCAAATAAAAGAACTGGATGCCTGGAGTCTTAGATGAAATTCTAAATTCTGTTCTAGCTTGTCCTAAAATACTGAATGAGACTCAATACTTATTTCTGATACCACCACCTTTTACTGTGCATAAAGTTTACTTGATATCAGCTATTTCTGGTTACGAAGTTGTAGTATCTGTTTAAGTCATTTAGTGAAAACATTTATTGAACACCTACCATTTGACAGTCACTATGGTAATACAAAAGCAAACTTGCCTTGTAGTAGGGCTCTTTGTCAAATTGCTGGTACTTGTTCAGGTTTCCAGCCAGGCAGCCTATGGGTTGAAAAACTCCTAAAACTCTGGGAATGCCCTATGCTCTAAAGCCCAAATTAAAATCAATAGCATTGTGACTACTGTTGAGGGCATTCAGGGTTTCATTTAAGTGACAGTTTCTGAGGAAGCCCAGAAAGACAATGTTATTCCAAAAGTAGGTGTAGCCCTGGAGAGACTGGGGGAAAGGGATTTAAGAAAACAGGAATATTTGTTAGGCTGAGGTTTTCTCCCAGTCTCCTTGTGTGGTAATCAGGACATGTATTCTTATCTTAATTGGACAAATGAGACCATTGAAATCCAGAGGCTGAATGACTTGCCCCAGATCATACAACTAATTAATACCAGAGTCAATGAACTAGAACCTTGGTCTTCTACTAGTCAGTGTTCTTTCAGTTATACCTGATTGCCCAACAAATGAAAATGACAGCATGTGAATGGCATTGGTTATAGGTGTGGGCTCATGGTATACCTGGTTGCCCTTGTATACCCACAGTTCTTTATTTATTTTTTAGTGCTGAAGCTGAACTGAATTATGCTTCTATTTTTAGCATCAGCATCTCATGATTTAGATGAGACTTTTTGTGGGGGAAAGAAAATTGCAAGCTCTTTTCTCAGGCCAGAAAGATAAGAACTCTGAAGATTCTTTTTATGATGTGGATGATTCCAAAGGCAGCTACCGCTGAACCAAATGCAATCCTGGTAGATCCAAGGAATCACAGTTCAGAGACCATATTAGTAAAGTTTCTCTCATTTGGATCACCTGGGACATGAACATTGCTTGTTTTAAGTTTAACACAGAAAAATCATACCGTCTATGACCTTTACCCTTCTTAGCTGGTGATAGAGGGGCCCTTTGTCAGCAAAGCATTCTCGTGGATTCAATTCCACTGTTTCAGGTCACTCCCCCTATTAAGTCTGAGACAGAAAAGGGGTGAGATGAACTGATTTTCTCACCATGAAAGGAGGTTCATTCATACATTACGCTCAGCAGTTAACAGGTTAGCAGAATGGATTTCTCACTGTATAAAATGTCTTTTTGTCTCTATTACATGTTAATATTCTTTAAAACTTTGCCTTAGTATCACATACCCAGAAAAAACTTGATATTTCTTTTCTAGGAGATACAAAATTAGAAATATTTAATTCTTTGCACAAATAATAATCTGTGTGTGTATAATACGTGTCCATGTCCATCCATCCATATACAGTATTCCCACTGCTTTCTCATTCTCACAAAATCAAACTCTGAAGTATGGAAGTGTCTGAGTCCTGAAGCAAGACAATTGAATGTGACAGGAACACAATAACCAGAAGACCTGGGAGGCCATGAAATATTTGCATTGCAAATATAAAAAATAAATAATGAGACTTTTTTTCTCCCTTACAGGGAAACTGGATTCCAAGATCCATCAAGGAGCAAAGAAGGGGTTAATGAAGCAGAATAAAGCTGTCTGACCCAGGAAAAAAGGAACTATACAGCATAGTGGAGTTTTGTGTACTAAAATTTCTATCCCCACTGATCCTTTGAAACTGAAGCCGGAGAAATCTAAAGACTTGGCATCAGGCTCGAGTCTCTCAGAATTTAAACTCTTACCAAAATCTGTATATTTTTCTTAAACAATTGGGATTCTTTATGTAGGGGTCAAAATTTTTGAATACTCTATTTATAAAAATTTATTTAAAAAATTCCAGGTCTTTGACATTTTTGTCAGAATGGTATCAGGAGAGGCCTGGGGAGGGGGTAGCTCAGTGGTAGAGGACTTGCCCTGCATGTGTGAGGCCCTGGATTCGATCCCCAGTATCAGAAGAACAAAGAACAAGTTGGAGATTACTTTCCCTTTTGAAATTTGTATATGCAGGTAGGAAACTTCTTAAACCAGGTTAGCAATTTTCTTTTTTTTTTTTTTTTCCGAGGTGCTGGGGTGTGAACCCAGGGCCTCGTGCTTACAAGGCAAGCACTCTACCAACTGAGCTATATCCCCAGCCCCAAGGTTAGCAATTTTTTAAGGGACTCCTTGGATTTCAATTTTCTTTTCAAGATGAGAGGATGTTTAAGGAATCCTAAGTGCAATACAAACATGCCATGGCACAATAGGTGTGTTTTTTGTTTCGGTTTTTTTTTTTTTTTTTTTTTTTTTTTTTTTTTATGGTGATGGATATTGAACCCAGGCCCTTGTCCTTATAAGTCAAGTACCCTACCAACTGAGCTGTATCCCTAGTCCTTGGCACAAAAGGTTTTGAACAACCTTTCTGCTCTAGTCCAACATCTCAAAAGACATTTTTTTGTTTAAGTACTGGGGATTGAATTCAGAGGTGCTTTACCCCACTGAGCTATATCCCCCAACCTTTTTTATTTCTTTATTTTGAGACAGATCTTGCTAAGTTGCTGAGGCTGGCCTCAAACTTGCATCCCTCCTGCCTCAGCCTCCTGAGTACCTGGTTTACAAGCATGCACAGCATACCTGCTCCAACATCTTTAATTGAAAAGTGAAAAGCTGAGTAACCCTCATTAGCAGTGTTTTCTTGCGAGTTTTTTAAATTTGTGGTGGGAACAGAAGAAATAACCTGAAGAAGCACTTCCACTGTGTTCTTTAGTTTGAGAAGCCAGGACAGGGAAGGATCAGACTGGGAAGAGATGGAGCCACCTGCTAAGGGATTGTGAAGCTACCCAATTTATTTTGTTGGTATTGCAAAAGCATGATGTCAATGGGGCAATTGGAAACTAATTGAAAAATAAAATCCCTCAAGTAAATACATCCAAATACCCTCAAACGCTGAAACCCAACCCATTTGTAACTATCCACAAACTATAAGCTTTGGAAAAACAGGAAGCAGGTTTGAAATGAGATTTTGACTAGTCCATCTAACCGTATTTTGTGAAGCACTTTGTTTCTAAGTCTGTTCTGAAGAGCTATCAGACTCTCAATTGCTAGCATGTGAGGAAATTCATGGTCTTAAATGTGTATGTTCTGCTTCTTATGAAACACCACCACTGCACTGGGGATTTTGAACTCACTCTAGTAGTTATGTGCATGACTTAAAAAACAAAGAGTGAGGGAGAGGGAAGAAGTACTCTGTATTATGAAAAGATTAATTTCACCTTTCTTTAATCCTTCATATTCAGCATTTATTTGCATTGAAATGCCTGTATTCATTATACATTGATGTTCACTCAAGTGTGAACCCTGCTAGTTGTATTGCTGTAAGCACTGGTTCTATAGGGCCTGATCATTCTGGATTCCCAGGGAAAACCCATCAGATTCCTGTTCTAGTGATGCAAACATGCAGTGTTCTTTTTTTCTCTTCAACCTCTGGAGAAAGTGGCAAGGACAGCTAATGACACTTCTTTGGGGTGGGGGGAGTCTTTTGGCCTCCTAGAGACCCTACTATTAATGAGGGCATAAAGCAGTAGCACCCTGAATTCTATGTTGGACTTGTCTGGTTTTCTATCTTTCTTATTCTCCTCCCCCCACCCACCCCACCTTTTTCTTTTTGGCATTGGGAATTGAACCCAAGGGTGCTTTACCACTGAGCTACATCCCTAGTCCTCTATTCATTTTTTATTTTATAAGTCAGGTCAGCAACTGCTCAGTTGCTGAAGCTGGCCTCAGACTTATGGATCCTCCTCCCTTAGCATATAGAGTCATTGGGATTACAGGTGTGCACCATTGCACTTGGCTTGTCTGGCTTTCTTAACACCAAAATAAAACCGAAAGGCAAAAAGGAGGTGAAAAGCCTAGGGAGCAAAACGATAACAAAAACAATACAACAAAGTTTCTGCTTTTTATGTGAAGACAGCCTATACACAGAGAAGTCTGGATTGATTTTCCATCTGGATAGACTGTGTATGCATAGCTGAAGAAAAACATCGAGAGCCGTAACAGACCATGTTATACAACCATTTTGTATGCTATGATAAGAAAGTTTACAAGAACTTTACAAGTGTACAAGAACCCACCTCAGCATTCAAAATATGCCATTGGAGCCACATAAAAATGGCAGAGTAACTTGGAAATTTCTTTTCGTGGTTAGGCTGTGAAAACCTGTCTTTAGTTCACATGGTGGTGGTAATATAAGGTCTCTCTTTTACTTGTGTAGACATGGAGAAGAAGTGTGGGAGAGGCTTGGGGGGATATGGCCCTCAGTTGCTCAGTGATGAATAGCATAATTTAAGGCCTAGTGGAAACTCTTAGCTGCCTGAATGCAAACTTGCCCAGGAATAGACTGTCTGTACTTTACAACACTTTGTTAACTGACCTTATTAACTCTGGGATAGTTTGTAGTTTGTCCTGAGAGAAGTTTCAAGTTTCTGAGTTGGTTTTCTGTTTCGGCCTCAGTATCTGTGCCCCCTTTTGTATGGTTGGATTCAGTTGCTATAAATTTTTATATAGTATCTAAAGGAATCAGCTTTTCTTTTCTTTTTTTAATCCCCCCCAGGCAGCACTCAGTCTCATTTATTTAAATTCATAGTAGCTGCATATGAAACTGGAGACTGTCAGGGTTTAGTGACTTTGCAAGAGACATTTTAGAATACAGTACGCGTTTAGGGGCCTTATTTATTTGTTTGTTTGCTTCCTATAGCTAATCTAGATAAAATTATCTTTCTTCTTTCTAAACTCGAGTTTTACAGAAATCAAGTAAGTATGAAAAATTTATGCTTTAAAGATTAGTTTTACAAATAATTACAAAGTTACAGGCTTTTATGAGTTATAACCCTTAATCTCTTTCCATTTTAACTACTATCTCTACTAAAGCCCTTTTATGTGGATTTCATTTAATCTACTAATTTTTAAAATGCCTTTGCTAGAGACCAGTAAAAAGGAAGCATCTATTAAACTAGAGAAATCTGTAAACCTCAGTTTATTAGGCCTGGAGGAAGAAAGTCACTTCTGTGGTAAAGGAATTTTTTCCTTGAGATTCAAATAGCAAGTACACATTTGCTGTTCTCAGCTTCTGTGAATGTGTTTTGAGGGAGGTGATCCATTCACCAGCAGCAACAAGGGATCTGGCCTGTGGTGGACATTTCTGTTTCTCTCATACAGAGAAGAAATTACATAGCCACTGTGCTATCCTCTAACACAAAGAAGCTTGTATAAATATCTACGTATGTGTGTGCACACAGTATGGCTCAATTTGTGGAATGAAACTTGGTAAACTGATTAGATTTTGGATTTCAGTCATGATGGTAGAGCCTAGAAAGAAAACTTAGTAAATGTACCCTAGCCTGGAGTCAGAAAAACGGATGTGTTGGGGGAGAGAGGTATTGAGAATCCACAAAGAGGTATGTCACAGAAAGGGAATGAGATCTTGGCATGAGAAGCAAAAAATATCACCAAACGTCTTTGAGAGGAATCTTGAGCCATATTGTCTAATATGGTAGCCTCTAGCCAAAGGTAGTTATTTAAATTTCAGGACTGGAGATGTAGCTCAGTGGTAGAACGCTTGCCTTGTATATACATGGTCCTGAGTTCTGTCCCCAGCAACACAAAAAAATAAATAAATTTCAATTAAAGATTCAGTTCTTAAATCACTATTAACCATATATCTTTAATGCTCAAATAGCCACACATGGCTGGTGACATCTGAATTGAACAGGTATAGACCAGTCCTACCATCATTGTAAGTGTTCTGACAGTGCTCATCCAGAGCAAAGGTTGGCAAACTTTTTCTGGAAAGGGCCACAGAGTAAATATTTTAGCTTTTACTGGCCGTGTAATGTGTTATAGTTATTCAGCTCTGCTGTTGTAATGCAAATGCATCCATAGATAATGTAATAAATGAATGCTGGTAGAGCCAATAAAACTATTTAGACACTGAAATTGAAATTTTCATATAATCTTAATGTCACAAATATTCTCTTATTAATTCTTCTGATTTTTTTTTTTTTTTTTTTTTTTTGGTGCCAGGAATTGAACTCAGGGGAACTCGACCACAGAGCCACATCCTCAGCCTATTTTAGACAAGGTCTCACTGAGTAGCACCTCGCTCTTTGCTGAGGCTGGAACTTGAGATTCTTCTGAGCCGCTGGGGTTACAGGAATGTGCCACCACACCTGGCTTCTTTTGCTTATTTTTTAACTATTCAAAAACATAAACCCATTTTTAGTTCATGGGACATACCAACAGGTGGTGACTCTGGTTTATTACTTGGGCTATAGTTTGTCACCCCTTGGTCTAGAGGTACAAGAAGTCAAAACTTTCTTTGTTGTTATTGTTGTACTGGGGACTGAATTCAGGGGCACCTTACCATTGAGCTACCTTCCCAGCCCTTTTTATTTTTATTTTTTATTTTGATACAGGGTCTTGCTAAATTGCTGAGAACAGCATTGAACTTGCAATCATCCTACTTCAGCTTCCCAAATAGCTGGGATTATAGGCAGGCACCACCACACCTGGTTTAAGGTTTAAGATTTTTTTTCTTCTTTTGCAGTACTGGGATTGGAACCCAGGAGTGTTTTATCACTGAGCTACACTCCAAGCCCTTTCTATTTTGAAACAGGATCTTGCTAAATTGACCAGACTAGCTTGGTATTCTGGATCCTTCTGCCTCAGCCTCCTGAATAGCTGGGATCACACGTTTGCCACCATAGATGGCTAAAATTATTTTATTGTATGGTACATCTGAACACTTGAAATTTTTTGGTGATTCTTCCAGACTCGAGAGCTTCTAAGAATCCACTGTAGAAATGTTTACTCTTACAAGCCTGTGATCCCAGCTACTTGGGAGGCTAAGGCAGGAGGGTCGCCTTAGTAAGACTCAATCGCTGAGATTGTAGCTTAGTGATAGAATGCCCCTGAGTTCAATCCTCAGTACCACAAAAAAAAAAAAAAAGTGAGAAAGAAATGTTTATTCTCCTTTCCTTTTACTTTTGAAATCTAGACCTCTCCAGGGTAGTCGTGCTCCTTTATTTAGGAGATTATTACTAGAATGTTTAACCGTTACTTAAGTCACACATAAATCTAAAACACTAAACCCTTTTCTTTTTTCCCCTACCAAGTAGTTGAATCCTCATTGTAACATCATATAGTTCAGAATGAAAGTTTACTGTCACTTAGGATTAGTTCTGACCTGAACTGTCCCAGGAACCATGTGAATATTGGTGGACCAAAGGGGAATTATTTTTCCTAGACTAGACAGGCTTAGTGTTCATTTTTAGCTGTCAATCTTCCCATCCTCCTTTTCGTGTGTTGGATTTGGAAATGGGAAGTAAAGGAATTTTATGACTCACTCTTAACTCCAAGTCACATGTTGTCTTTAGTGGCACTGTTGAAGAATACCTCAGGATAAAGGAAGAAAGATCTGCAAAGCAGAATGTAACAGTCAAGCACGCAGGAAGGACATAATAGGGGCTAAGTAGTGGGGAACCTTGAGGATTAAGATAAATTTGTTTGTTGTGGTAGAAGGTGGAAGTCTTAGTAGGTAACGAAGAATGGAATATGTTTCACAAGTGATAGGTGAGAGTGTTCACATAGAATGTTTACTGTCTACGAGTGTGCTGGGCAGAGAAGAATGGCAGATAGATAAGGAAAGACAAAACCCATAGCAATAGAATGGTGAGTTGGATAAGGACAGAATAAGACATAGGGCTGAGGATGTAGCTCAGTTGGTAGAGCACTTGCCCAGTACGGGGAGGGGGGATCAGAAAATTAAAAAAAAAAAAAAAAAAGATTTAGTGATATAGGATGGTGAAATGAAAAGAGATATTGAAGCATTAGAAACGGGTACTCTGTAGAGAAGTGATAATCCTAAAGAAAACCCCGGAGAACAAAGGATTAAAAGTGAGGGGTTTTGCTGAATTAAGGTGTAAAATGGATGAAACCAATTGAGCTGTGGTTGCTCTTCTGCCCTTTGTTGATGTTCATGTTCAGACCCGGTAAGGGCCTTTCCTCTCCCCACAGTTGAAGAATATCTACCGAACTGGTCTTCTGTACTGAAGGTACAGTACTTTTTCAGAGATTCCTCTGCGAGAAGTCTGGTCCAGCAAGAGCTCTCCCTTCCACGAGGAGGGAGCGTTAGGTTCGAGCTCTTCAACCCAGGTTTCTTCGAGTTTATCTCTGCTGCAACCGGCTCGCCGGGTTTTCCAACATTCCCCGAGCTCGACTCTAATCCGGGCTCCCAGTAGCAGCGCTTTCCGAGACCTAGGATTTGGCTCATTCATCCAGGTTCCGGGTTTCCCCTGCGCTCACCCGCTCCAGACTCCACACCAGCACGGAGTCCAGATCCGAAGGCCCGATAGTCCAGTATCCGGGTCTTCTAGGCGGCCCTGGTTGTCCCGGATCGCGGCGGTGGTGGCGGCGGCGGCTGAGGGACCCGTGGCCCCGGACACAGCGGCACCGGCCGGGCGGGGCGGAGCGGTGCGGGGAGGGGGCGGAGAGCCGGAGCCGGGGTGGGGTGGGGGGGAGGGGGCGCGGGGGCGGGAGGGGGGGTGGTTGCGTGGGTGGGGGAGGGGACCTCGAGGGGCGCGAGGTGAAGTTCAAAGCGTGGCCAGGGCCGGTTCAGGCTGAGGGTAGGGGTGTCCAGGAGGGAATTAGGGTTTGGCAAGGTTGTGGGGGCAGGCCACAGAGTTTCTGAGGCAAATCTTGATATGTTGAGGGGGCCCCGGGCGACTGGGGCTAGTCAGGGAGTTGGGGAGGGGGGTTCAGAGCGAAGGGTTGGAAGCAGGACGTGTGCGCGGCCCAGGAGGGGGGAGCAAGGTGGCTGGGAGCGCGCAGTAAGTAGGTTGTGGGTGTGTGCCCCTTCCACTCTTAAGGTCACATTTACTCATGTTCTTTTCTTCAAGATGGAGGGATCCCTGGGCCTGGACTTTAACTGCTATCCTTGTACCCCCGGGAGGGCTTGTGACCCTGTCCTGTTTGGAAAACCCATGCTGCTCTCTTTCCCCTTTATGTGTAATTACGGTTGGATCATCTCTGTGCTTTGCTCAGATTCTCCTTCCTCCCTCTGGGGTTGAGGAGGAGGAGACACATCTGACCAATTAATGTGTGTTTGTGAAACAGGCAGCAGCAAACAGTCATTTCAGCTTCTAGGAATTAGGCTCACACAGGGTGGAGAGATCAGAGCCCTTCGGGGGGAATATTTCTGAACAAATCACAGATGATTAAATTCTCTGAGAAGCAGCTTCCTACCTAAATGAGAGTGAAAAAGATGGGGGGAAAAGCCTGTCTGTTTCTAGCCATGTGTCCAGAGCTCCAGGGGTGAAGGAGAGTCCCCAAACCCCCACAGGCCTCTCTTTTCTGTATTAGGCTTTGGTCTGCAGCCTTGAGTTAATTTCACCCCTGCTGCTTTGTCTTGGGGGAGGGAGTGCTGGTGTAGGCTGTTGTGAGGAGATGACTGTTCTGCTGCCACACACAATAGTCATGTCATTTTATCGGGAGTGCTACCCCAGGGCTGAGAACTGCTGCAGCAGAGATAAACCGGTCCCTCTCACCCGCCTATTGTGTACACAGTGAAGGTCATAGGTTCAAGTCTTGTCTGAGAGCTTTGGATATGCTCCATCTCCCAAGCTCCTCAGTGCCATTTTCTTCCTTTTCCAGACTGGGGCTTGCCATTGGAGGAGGCCAGACAGAAAGGCTCTTCTTTTTGAGTGAGAAACAATGCAGAGCTCATTGGCACACATTTTTCAGAAGAATAGGGAATGCCAGCCATGTTGTGCCTGCCTCTTTGGTTAGCCTGTACTAAGTTGTGGAGAAATAGTGTCTGGGACACTGAACCCTAATGTTTGTGTCAGACCTTTAAAGAAAAAAACTGCAAGGGAAGGATTCTATTTGCACTTAAACCATCATATTGCATTTGTTTTTTTATAGAAAAGGAACACTCATGCAGTGATTTTTGTTTGTTGGTGTAGTAGTAGTACCACTAAAAACCTATGCAGTGTTAAGATAGGGAGTCAAGGACCAAGTACTGTTTTTAATGGTGACTTCCTGGTCAATAATAATTGCACACCAAAAAAGCCATACAATCTGCCTGTGAAAACAAAACAATTTTGTTTTATAATTTATTTTAACTCTAATGAAAGGATATGACTTGCTTATTATGTAGGAAGTCCATATCTGCCTCTGTATTAGGGAAAAATTTACCAATGAGATGAACGTTAAAATATCATTTAAGTCTTGGGAATTACTAATGAGAGAAGAATGAGAACGACCTAGTAGGAATCCTATCCTTGTATATATCTTATAGAAGTGTACAAATAATATTTAGATACTATTCTGTAAAAATTTATTGGGGCTAGAAAAGATGTCTATTTAGGATATTAAAAAAAACTGTAAAAAGAGATTAGATATAAAACTCATTGTGAGAGGGAGAATTGTATACAATACACTACTTACCCAGTAGCCAACCACCATTTTGCATAGGATGTTTTGAATAGAACTTTAGTTTGTGGTTTTGATAAAAGTCTTTCTAAGGCAGTGAGTTTGATTATGTTGCTTCATTCCTTTATATCAATGAGTCCTAAAATGATAGCCCACTACTTAGTTGTTGGGCTTTTGAAAGAAGGGAAGAGTTTGTTCTGACCATTTTATTTATACACACACACACACACACACACACACACATTTTTTCCCCTAGTGGTCCTGTTGTTGAATCTAGGGCCTCTTGCTTGCTAGGCAAACCAAGGAGCTACATCCCCACTCCTGACCATTATATTTTTGGGTAGCAGAACTGTCTTAAGACCTTAAGAGGTATCTGCCTAGACTATTTCCAACTGTATACCCTGGGTCTCTGAATGAAAGAAACCTCAACTAAACTAAATCCAAGGCTTTTTGTTCTCTTGGCTGTTGGTATTTATTTCTGAATGTTGTCAGATGATTGAAGCAGAAGCCTCAGATAAAATTTTCCATGATTAGATATAGTAGTTTCAGAGTTGGACCTTTGCCACAAGGACTCTTACATGTCTTCTGATTGTGACCATCTTTCACACAGTACTTGATGTTCCCCCTAGCTTCTTGGTAGGAAGTATTTCCTTGTGAGAGTCTAGATAGCTGAACAGACTATTGCTTATTTTTTGTAGGAGGATAAGGAAGCATAGTTTTGGCTCCTGGTAGTAATTATGTTGCAATTAGCATATAGCAACTAAATGACTGGAACAGGATAATTTATTGAGGGGTTTACTGATTGCTCCGTCAAGTGGAAATGCCACTCCTTATTTATTTGACTCTAAACACTACTGAACTCTGATATGGAGAATATGCACAGGAATGATATTTGTTCTCCAGAAATTCCCACTCTCCTCTCTGGTTTTTCTCTGCCAGATACTTAGTACTTCTATCACTTTATTCTGCTTCAAAGGTAACTAAGCAATTGTTATTTCCATTGTGGAGAACCTCACATGGATGGGAATACTGCCAGGCAGATGGGGCCACTCTAAGATAAACAGGTTATATGGCAAATTTTCTTTTCAACAACTTAATTTTCACTTCTGCTTGATTTTTAAAAATCAGTTTCTCTTAGAAACAGAGATCCAAAAACTACAAAATACAAAAGCACATAGTATATTAAATATACTCATCATAACTCTGAGAAACATCTGTGACAGACTGATTGGCAGGTTCTGGGTCCACTAAGTATCAGTGAAGGACTCTTTTCACTAGAGAACAGGTAATTCACCAAAGCACCTGCCTAGCAAGGCATGTGGAATTGGCAGCAGCTGTGCAGCTGAACAGGGATTATTGAGCAGGTGGTTGAAGAGTCACATGCCACAGTGACAAGAAAATACTTGGTCCTCTGTGGTTAAGGTTCAGTTCATATGTGTGAAATTGCACTTTGTTTCACATTTCTTAATGTCTATTGTTGATTTGTTAGTGAGATGATAATGGAATAGAGGAGATAGATTCTTAGGTCTCTTAGATTACTGAGAAGCAAGCCCTAGACATGGTCCTATTTGACCATGTCACTATTGTATTTCTGGGAGTTTTGGTTTTAGGTTTTATGAATGGGAAGGAAATAGTGATAATTCAATGTTTGTAGTACTTGTTTATTAGAGGGAAGAAGGAAACAAAAAATCTTTTGCTTTCAATGTGGTAAAAATTATTTAGCCCACTCAGAGAATACGCAGTAGGTTTTATGCAAAGGGTATAATTGACATTTTGTGTAGATCTACCTGACGTGCCTTAAAGAAATTTGCACGTGTTTTTATTTTATGATTATAATTCTCCACATGAAGTTTGCATCTCTTCATTTGTTTGTTTTATTCAATTTTTAGTTTTCCCTAGCTCTTTTGTAACTCTTCCCTGACATTTAGATAAACATTACTTGTTAGAACCGATTCTCAACAGAGGACCAAATGATGTTAAAGAAATATATCTACTAAATATTTATCTTAAAAACAAATAATAGTATTTCCTATCACTTGAAAAAAGACTTTCTATTTTGAGGCTTTCTTAAACTTCCCAGTCTTGTCTTGTAAGTAATCATTATCATCTGTTAATATTTTATTTGTGGTATTGGAGATTGAACCCAGGGTCACTCTACCACTGAGCTACATATCCAGTGCACTGTGGGTTTTTTTTGTTTTTTTTTTTTTACTTTTTATTTTGAGACAAAATCTCCCTAAGTAGCTGAGGTTGTCCTCAAATTTGTGATCCTCCTGCCTCAGCCTCCCAAGTTGTTGGGATTATAGGCATGAGCTACCACACCTGGCTGATTTTTCACATTTTCATGCCACTATAGTAGGCAGTATAGAGCCTAAAATTTATAAACAAGTAACTTGATGGTTATTTTCTGATCTTTTCAGTTCCCTCTAGTCATTTTCTGTTTTAGGCCACAGACTGTGAGCACCTTTTTTTGAAACACACACAATCTAAAGGAATTTTTTAATTAAGAGTTGATTGAAGGATAAAAAATGATATACATATATACACATATATATAATATAAAATAAATATATAATAAAACTGTTCAGAAATCCCTTTTTCCCCCTGCCTAAGTGGAGTGAAAGCTCTGACTTGTTTGTCAAAGATGGAGAGATTTGAGGCAAACTGTAGCTCTGCTGTCAGGACCCTTGGACCACTGCACATATTAGGACATTTACAAGGATCTGCTTAAATCTAATGTGTAACCTGGCTGTAAGTGGTAGCCTAGCAATAGTAAGTTATTTAGTATTGACCTCTAGGAAAACATATAAACTTTTTGATTTTCCATATAAAGCTATCATAGTTTTTTATTTGTTTTATTTAAACTGTTCACAAACCACCATATCCTTTTCTAGCATTCTCAATAGTTTGCTTCTTCATGCTTCCCCCTCCCCTCCCTGACCCCTATCTCTCATCCCAGTTCTCTGAAGACTTCTCCAGCAGCTTGGAAACCCTCTAATTACTGTAGCTATTATAGTCACAACCCATATCCTCTACCTCCTTCCCTCACCCCTTTCTATTTTCCTTCCCCCTCCCCTTTCTGTAGCAGCAGGAGTTGAACTGCAGTCTCATGAGCACAGTCAGATCTATGAATGAGCTTTATATCTTGTCAAGGCAGAACTCCAGATCCAACAGGGCTGATTTTTCATGGTTCTCTTGCTGTTTGTTCTTGGATCAGAGTCCCAGAAATAAGAGGTGGCAAATACTATTAGGTCATATTTAGCCCATCACTCAAAAGCAAACCTAGGATTTTTCTCTTGTCTTTGTGAGAGTTTTTTCTTCTTTCTTTTGCAGGTGAGAGTTTTCTGATGTCAGGCAAGCTCTGAAATTGCCTTCTTTTTATTTTGTTCTTTGGTCATTAATGTCTAGCCAACCTCTTCCTTGAATTTTTATTCTTATTCCATTTTCAGAAGTACTTGCTCCCAGCAAATATCTTCCACTTCAGTCCTTTCTTCTTGGTTGTTGGCATCTCATTTGTGGGTTTCTTTTAGGCCATCAGATATTTATCTACACCAGATAGAGGATAACCATCACTTTTCAGACTTTCACCTCAAGGTTCACATGGTCTCTCAGGGAGTTACATTTGATGGAAACACAGAACATGTATTCTAGCAGGTGGTAATTAATAAAATGCCTCAGAAAATATATGCCACATTACTCCCCTAAACCTTTGCACTTTTTTTTTTTTTTTTTTTTTTTTTGGTGGTGCTGGGGATTGAACTCAGAGCCTTGTGCTTGCAAGGCAAGCACTCTACCAACTGAGCTGTATCCCCAGCCCACCTTTGCACTTTTGTGTGTGGTACTGGAGATTGAACCCAGGACCTTGTGCATGCTAGGCAAGAACTCTACCACTGAGCTACACCCTTAGCCTGCCTGCTTGTCCATCCATCCTTCCTTCCTTCCTTTCTTTCCTTTCTCCTTCCTTTTTCCTTTCTTTTGTTCCTTTCCTTTTTCCTTTCTTTCCTTTTCTCTTTCTGATAGGGTGTTGTTAAATTGCCCATGCTGGCCTCAAATTTGTGAGCCTCCTGACTCAGCCTCCCAAGTGGCTGTGATTACAGCCATGCACCACCACACCTTGCCCTGGGAATGAATTTTTAGTTATTTATTTTGCTATGCTGGTGATCAAAACCAGGGTCTTATTCATGCTAGGCAAGTACTTTAACTACTGAACTATGACCCAGGTCCAGGATGAATTGTATTTTTGTGTAGTTTAGTTACAGTTAAGATATAATCAGAGCTAATAATGTATTTTCTTTACTAGTTTGATTTTTCAGAGCACAGAGAAAAAACATAATTGGGAGTCATAAAATCCACATTCTGATTATATCTATGCCCCTAGCCATGTGACTTTGTGTAAGCCACTTCTCTTGTTTTTACTTTCCTCATCTGTAAAATGGGCATGTTAGACAGGAAGATCTTTTAAAGTTCCATTTAGCTATAGAATTTTTAATGAAATGAAAATAGTGATGGAAGAACTGTGCAAAAATGGTTGACATTAGTAAACAGTTTTTTATTGCTGTGTCAAAAATATAATCAGTATTCAGAATAGCTAATGAATGCAGCTTTAGTTCTCTGGGGCTTGACTCTTTGATATGTTTGGAAAATTGTACTTTTTATTAAGCTGCTTTTTTGGGGTGGGGGGCAGTGTTGTACCTTCATTTTGTAGACTTACCAACTTGCCACATACTCTTTCTAGTTATGCTTAAGATGTAAGAGTGGGAACCAGAAAGCTGCAAAAAAGGAACCTCAGCTTGAGGAAAGGAAATCATCTAGAAGGATGTGGCAGTTTATCAGTAAGAAGTGACGTCAAACCAGATTCAGTGGTACATGACTATAATCCCAGCAATTTGGGAAGCTGAGTCAGGAGTATTGCAAATTTGAGGCCAGCCTCAGCAATTTAGTGAGATCCTGTCTCAGAATAAAATATTGAAAAGAACTGGGGGTATAACTCATAGTAGGCCTCTTACCTCGCATGTTTGAGGCTCTGGATTCAATCACACGTACCACCACCACAAAATAAAAAGTAAATCTGTCAGGGACCTAATAATCTCTTACATCTGAAATCTTTGAGCTTCATGGAATTGATTGTTGAAAGTGGTTGAACATTTTTCCATTTTTGGCCAGCCAGTGGAAACCCTGCTTTGAATTAACTTCTTGGAATTGAATATGAATTGCCACAGTGGTTTGTTTGAAGACACATTTATGATTTTTATTTGTTCCTTTGTTTTGATGCTGGGAATCAAACCCAGGGCCTCAAGAATGCTAAGTAAATATTCTACTCACTGAGCTACATCCCTGGCCCCCACGCAGATTGTTTTTGTTTTTGTTTTTGTTTTTGGTGGTACCCAGAGGCACTCTACCACTGAGCTACCTCCCCAACCCTTTTTTTATTTTGAGACAGGATCTTGCTAAGTTGCCCAGGCTGGCTTTGAACTTGGAATCATCCCGCCTCAGCCTTCCCTGTAGCTGAAATTAGAGGAGTGTAGCACCATGCCTGGCTCCTCAAGCATTTTTTTTTCTTTTTTTTTTTTTAGTCATTAATGGACCTTTATTTTGTTTATTTACATGTAGTGCTGAGAATCAAACCAAGTGCCTCACACACGCTAGGCAAGCGCTCTACCCCTGAGCCCCAGCCCCAGCCCCTCAAACGGTTTAAGGAAATAAAATTGCACAACCAATTTTTTATTTTTCCTTTCTTTCTTTCTTTTGTTGGTATTGGGGATTGAACACAGGGGCACTTTACCATTGAGATACATTCCCAGACTTTTTAATTTTATTTTTTCTGAGTTGCTGGGATTGGCTTTGAACTTGCCATCCTCCTGCCTCAGCTTCATGAATCACTGGGATTACAGATATGCACCACCATTCCAGGCTTGACCATTTTTGTTTTGTTTTGTTTTTAATTTCTTTTTTAGCTGTTGATGAACCTTTATTGAATTTGTTTATTTATACATGGTGCTGAGAATTGAACCCAGTGCCTCACACATGCTAGGCGAGCGCTCTTCTACTGAACCACAATCCCAGCCCCTTAACCAAGTTTTTAATTCTCTGAGTTAGGGTTTTGTTTGTTTGTTTGTTTTTAGTTGTAGATAGACACAATACCTTGATTTGATTTGATTTTTGGTACTAGGGATTGAACCCAGGGGCACTCCACCACTGAGCCACATCCCCAGCCCTGTTTTGTATTTATTTAGAGACAAGGTCTCACCTAGTTGTTTAGGGCCTCGTTAAGTTGCTGAGGCTGGCTTTGAACTCGCGATCCTCCTGCCTCAGCCTTGCAAGTGCTGGGATTACAGGCATGTGCCACTGCGTCAGGCTGATTTTATTTTTTTATGTGGTGCTGAGGATCGAGTCCAATGCCTCACACAGGCTAGGCAAGCGCTCCCCCACTGAGCCAGAACCCCAGCCCTGAGTTAGGATTTTTATCAGCATTTCCCAGTTAATTCTTAGATTGGGATTTGCAATAGCAGGTACTAGTGATTGAACCCAGGGACTCCCATGTTAGGAAAATGCTCTGCCAATGAGGTATATTACCGAGCCCTTTTTGTTTCGAGACAAGATCTAAATTACCCAGGCTGACCTCGAACTTGCCACCCTTCTGCCTCAGCCTTCTAAGTAGCTGGGTTTATAGGCATGTGCCACCATGCCTGGTTATGTAGCAACTATTTATTAAATATTAAGAGGATAATAGTCTTCTAGTTGTTGTTAATATAGGGAAATCACATGTTTACCCTAACTTTGAACACTGGAAACAGAATTCATTGTTTTAAAATTTGCACTCAAGGGCGGGGGGTATAGCTCAGTTGGTAGAGTGCTTGCAGCGGAAGCACAAGGCCCTGGGTTCAAATCCCCAGCACCGAAAAAAATAAATAAATAAATAAATAAATAAAATAAAATTTGCACTCAAAACATCCTTTGGTCTGTAATAGGAAAATTCGGTAGATAGAACTGTTTGTTTTGGACTTTTTTATAAAAACTCTTGGGAGTACTTTTCTTTTATCCCCAGCCATCTGTAGCACATGACTAATTTTCAGGTAATCCAAGGGCTATTTTTGGGAAGTGTTTCACTTGAATTCGAGACTTTAGAAAGATTTTTTTTTTTCTTTTGGTACTGAGAATTGAACCCAGGGGCACTTCACCACTGAGCCATATCCCCAGCCCTATTTTGTATTTTTATTTGGAGACAGGGTCTCACTGAGTTGCTTAGGGCCTCGCTAAGATACTGAGGCTGGCGTTGAACTCGAGATCCTCCTGCCTTAGCCTCCCAAGTACTGGAATTACAGGCACGTGCCACCACACCTGGCTTTTAGAAAGATTTTACATTAGATTGGCAAGTGTCCAGTGTAGGTGCCACATAACCTTTGGAAATCAGACCACAGCATGAAATTGAGATCCTGATAATTAGGCAACATTGCATACTGGTACCACATTGCCTGTTGATACCTATTGTCTACTGTAGTCAGTTATTTGTAGAGTAATGCAATGTCTGCTCCATCCTCTGTACATAGTGTACTAATGGACTTTTGCTATGTTGTCAGCAACATTCCTAGCAACATTTCTAGGTGGGGCATTTTGAATCTGATTTTGTTTGTTTGTTTTGGGTTTGATTTTGATGCACTTTCATTCATGTTAGCTGAACTGGTTTGGTAAAAAACTTGGCATTTATCTTTGTTCTACAATGGATAACTTCAACAACAGCAAAAAGAAAAGAAGGAAGGAGGGAGAGAGGAAAGAGAATGGATGCTTCTAGAGTAGGGTCCTAAAGAATGTTGTCAGAAATCAAGCTATAAGAAGAGAAATGGAATTTTGAACCTTATGGGGTACATAAGTCTTAAAGGTACACAGGAAAGGGGGAAATTTTTCTTTTCTTTTTTTTTTTTTTTCTTGGTACTGAGTCACTCCACCACTGAGCTACATCCCCAGCCGCATTTTTTTTGTATTTTATTTAGAGACAAGGTCTCACTGAGTTGCTTAGGGCCTCGCTAAGTTGCTGAGGCTGGCTTTGATCCTCCTGCCTCAGCCTCCCAAGTGCTGGGATTACAGGCGTGCAGCACCATGCCCGGCTGTTGGGGTGGGGGGGGGCGAATTTTTCTACTTGGCATCTGCTTTCATATATACTTCCAGTCCATATCTTCTGAAACTTTTCTACCCTATTCTCCCGTATTACTGTTCTTCAAGTTGCTGTGGCTCAAAACTTTGACTCTCATTTGGTTCTTTTTTCTTTCTCACCACTTCATCTAATTTTTCAGTCTTTCATCTGACCTAGTTCAGGTCTTCATCTTTTATACATTATAACATGCTCATGGTTAATGCCCTTTTTGTATTCCATACTACATGCAGCTGCTATATTATCATTTTTATTTATTCACTTAACTAATATTTATTGAGTATTTCATGTACTAGGCCAGACATGATCCCTGTCCTATTGGGCTTATAGTCTAGTGGGGGTGGGGGGGACAGCCAACTAATGAATGAATACATGATTATGAACTGAAGAAAAGAATTTGATTACAGAATGATATGTAACAAAGAATCCAAGCAAGACTTACAATTACTATTTTAAACATTACTTGAAGAATCATTAATGAGCCATGTTGCCTACTTAGACTAGTGTTCAGGACCCTGTATGTTCTGATCAAACCTAGCCTTCCTTAGACTTATTTCATGTATTTCTCTATCTGCATGTTTTCACTGCCATTTCTCCAACTTACTCTGTTGTTTTCTTTTTCTTTTTCTTTCTTTTTTTTTTTTTTTTTTTCAGTTTCTCTATCTTAGTGAGCTTTTTTTCCCCCGTTTTCTCTTTTTTGGTATGCCCTTCCTTGCTTCCAAGGCATTCAGCTTTTAAAACTAGCCCTTACCTAGCAAAAAGCTAACTCCTTCCTGAAGCTATTTTTTACCCCC
Organism: Glaucomys volans; assembly: GCA_020662805.1. Taxonomy (NCBI): domain Eukaryota; kingdom Metazoa; phylum Chordata; class Mammalia; order Rodentia; family Sciuridae; genus Glaucomys; species Glaucomys volans. The sequence continues at coordinate 295,702 of JAJEJO010000172.1, read as the reverse complement.
ACTTCTTCCCACTAGCCTCTCATCAGAATTAAATTCATCTTCCTCTCTATCTTTTTAATTTTCTTGCTAGGGTCTCTGTTATAATACTTTATTGCGTGTTTTCTTAAATTATTATTTATGATTACATTTTCTTCATTCCAAACTCCATAAGAAACCTGTCTCCTCTGTTCTTTGTCTCCCATAACTCCTAGCCCAATGTGTTGAATGTAACTTTATCTTTAATTAATGCTTGCTTAATTGAATTCGAATTTGATTTTTGAAAAATTTGTGATTTTTTTTTCAGACTCTAACTTCTTTCAACACATTTTATCCCAAATTGAATAACTAGGAACAAGGCAAACCGTGCAAACCTTGAGAAATCCTTCAGATTGAAGGACAGACTTTGTCACCTTTATTGCTTATAACAATACTGTGGTTCCATACATCCTAAGGGATGCAAGACTCAAGGAGGTGGTTGGGGGTAGTACATGGCAGGTGGAGGAAAGGTGTGTCAGTCCTAGGCACCAGTCTGGTTCTGTTAGAGGAAGAGAGTCATTATTGGGCCTTCCAGGTATTATTGACCTCTGAAAGGTCTTTTTAGCTTTTCTTATTTCTTTTATTCCATAAATATATATTGGATATCTGCTACATGTGAGACTGTTCTACCTGGTGGAGATCTGCCAGAGAATAAAACAGACAAGAGAAAATAAAAAAGTCCAGTCTTATGGATTTTACTTTTTAGTAGAAGGAGATAGAAATAAGCATAATAAATAAATATGTAGTATCAAGAAAGTGATAAATGATGTAGGGAAAAATAGAGCAGAGTCAGAGGAATGGGAGTATGGAGGAGGGTCCGGTAGGAGGATTGCAGCTTTCAATAAGACAAATCATGTTAGTGTATTACTATACTGTGAGGCACTTCCCTGAGGTTGGTGGATACTTTTCTGACCAGCAGAAAAAGGCAGTGTCTGCAGTTATTCCAGAGTCCAGCTGACACTGAGGGGAATAGCTACTCGATATGTTTCTCTGGCTGGCATTCCTGGAAGTTAATCAGGGTGAAAATTGTAGTCGGTTATGTCTGGAAGAGACCAGGGGTGGAACTGGAGGCCTTATAACCAGTTCAGTAAAGGGTGAGATTTACTTTTCTACTGACTGGGCCTTGGGTGCCTGTAGTAATAGGTGAGTTAAGCCTCTGAATTTTCTCCTTCTGCAAAGGAAAAAGCCCTAAATCATGACTTTTCCTCTTTCTAGTAAGTCCTCAGCCACTTTGTTTCTGGTGGCTCTTTAAGCTTTCAGAGTGTGCACTGTGCTCCCAACTTTAGTGTTATTTTCAGGTTTCTAGTATTTTGGCTTTCTCTCAACACATAAGCTGTTTTTTTAGAAATCTATGTACCTAGGTCAACAGCTTGAGGATGAAGATATATAATGTCCAGATTCTTCTGTTTGACTTGTACATTATAAATTTTCTTATAATTTTTTTACCTGCCCTTTCTTTAGCCTACTTCTTCATTATTTTTCCTCTTATCTCTTCCCTTTTTTCCATGTGTGAAACTGATAGGAAACAGAAGTCCCTTAGGCTAGCCTGCTGTTTCCATAACTGCTTAGAAGCTAAAATTCCTACCTAATGTATGAGATGAAATGTCTTATTTCTGTTGTTGGGTTATGTAGGTTGCAGCTTGTGGACATCAAAATCGCAGCCTGTTTTACTATATATCATTTGAGGTAGCTGAGGTGCACGTCATACCAGGACCTGTTTACTATGTTTTAAATTATTTATACCCCCAGATTGTGCAGTTGCAATAATTCTAGAATGGAAAAAAGAAACAACTTTGTTGTTGTTTTCTTTTCTTTTTTTTTGCGGTGCTGGGGGTGGAATGCAGGGCTCATGCATTCTATAACTCTACCACTGAGTTATACCTCCAACTCCTGAAAGTTCTTAATGAACTCACATCCATGTTAAGGAAAATTTTTACTTATAGGCAACATTTGGGATCTAAAGTTGAGTAGGCTTCTAGGCAAATTTCATATTGTCGTTCTCTTAAGTATTTTTGTATATGAAACTTGAGTCATATAGTCTCATTATATGTGCTTAAATGGTTCAATAACATTGCTGTATGGCGAACTTTATTTTTTTATTTTGAAAAGTATTGATTTATTTGATTATTTATGTAGTCATAGATGGACAGAATGCCTTTGTTTTATTTGTTTATTTTTTTGTAGTGCTAAGAATTGAACCCAGTGCCTCACACATGCTAGGCAAGTGCTCCACCACTCAACTATAGCCCCAACAATGTTATTGTGAACAATAACAATATTGTTCAGTATTGTTCAGTATTGAATATTGTTCAATAGCAAGAGTATGATTTTTTTTAATTGACTTTTTAAAAAATTATTTAGTTGTAATACCTTTATTCTTATTTATTTTTTATGTGGTGCTGAGGATCGAACTCAATGCCTCACGCACGCTAGGCAAGTGCTCTACCACTGAGCCACAACCCCAGCCCTGATTTTTTTCTTTAGTGGTTACTTCAAGTTTGTTTTTTCTCCTCTAGTGTTTAAAAGAATGTTATTTTACTGACCCAAGTTGTACTGCTTTTATTAGTAAAAGAGCATTAGCATAGCTGAGTTTTCTACTGTTTCATCATAGTAATGTTTCTGTGGTTTATATTAGTAGGCCTTTTCTGCCCTTACAGAATTACAACCAGTTAATGTTGATTTATTAGTGTCATTTTTTCATCCTTATATAATGTGTTTTCTTTCTTCTCATTTCTGTACAAACAAAATGATTTAATTCACATCACAGATACTTGTTGGAGGGAGACTGACCATTGAGATGTTGTACTTACTGCTCAGAGGAATAATAGAGGCAGCAAGGGATCATATTTTTAAATGGAATAACAAACAATGTTGATATTTAAAAGTGTTTGCAGGGCATGTTGTCATGTGCCATTAGTCCTAGCCATGCAGGAGACTAGACAAGAAGATCACTTAGGACATGAATTTGGACTGTAATGCGCTGTGCCACTACTGTGACTAGCCCACTGCATTCTAGGTTGGGCAGCATAGCCAGACCCTTTCTCTTAAAAAAAAAAAAAAAAAAAAAATTAAGAACATTTTTTCCTTTAACAAAGTAAGGGTATGGAAGCTTGAAGGGTTGAAATCCTTGCTTAAATAAAAATGTCACAGTTCTAATCAAAATAGGGTAACTGAGCTGGAAATGTTAACAGACTGGAAAAGTTGGAAAATTAAGCAACTAATGAGGGACTTGTTGGTACATGGGTTGGTTAAATCATTGAGAGCAAATGTGAAGATGTGGTTTTGAGGTTTTGACTAACATAAATTACTCCCTCCTATTGACAGTTTTAGAGCCTACAAAGCAAAGAACCTGTATTTTACCTTGACAAACAAGAACTGATGTAGTCAAGCACTCTAATAGTAATCATAGCGCAGTTAAGTTCAGCATTCTTCAGAGAGAGGAAGAACAAATTCTATCATAGGAATTCAGTTTAAGGAACTTAAGCTGTGATCATGTATGTACTTTAGGAAAAGTGGAAAGATTTTAAAAAGTAAATAACCTACTAGAAGTTCAAAGACTTAAAAACCACCATATTTGAAATTTATTTTACAAGAAAGCAAAGAATCAAAGGTTATTTGGCATAGTCTTAGAAGTTGTAGAGTGGAGAAAGGTGTCTTTTTAAAAATTAGAAACATTTTCGCTGGGCGCAGTAGCATATGCCTGTAAATCTCAGTGGCTTGGGAGGCTGAAGCAGGAAGATCACAAATTCAAAGCCAGTCTCAGCAATTACTAGTAAGACCTTAAGCAATTTAGCAAGACTCTGTCCCTATCTCAAAATTAAAGGGCTTAGGAGTTACATGCTCTGGGTTTAATCCCTGGTACAAAAAAAAAAAAAAAAAAAAAAAATTAGAAAATTTTTAGTTGAGGGCAAAGAAGACCACAAAATGTTTGGATGCAACCTAGAAATTAGGTGAAAGAAAAAAGATGAATTTGGTAAGTCTGTTTGCACAATTGATGGTAAGAGTTCTGTTTTCTTATTCTTTTAAAGAACACATTACAAATGGAAAGGCAGCTGGAGAATTTGTAAGGCTACTTAAATGTGGTGTGAAAGATCTATTCAAGGATGAAAATCTTAGAGAATTTCTACTTCTGGGTTTTATTCTTGGCCTAGATTAAATCTTCTAGGACAAATGATAATAGATGCTTGACTTATTTTTTTCTCTGATTAGAACATGAGTAAATCCTTTTTCATACAGTAGACACAGAAAGATATAAAGAAATCTCATAAATTATCTCAGAAATATTAACCATTTATTTAGTATTTCCAACACATTTTTGCCCAGGCTATTCTTGATCAAAATGATAAACTTAATGAGTTCAAATTTATCTACCCATGGATTTAGGAAGAATTCAGAGAACATTTATTGGAAGATTTCAAATATGATTTGAAAGGTGTGTAAAGGTGTCATGGAGTGAGAGAACATAGTTTTGCTATGAACTAGCAAACTTACTCCCCCCCCCCCCCCGGTCTGGGAATCAAAACCAAGGCCTTGCACATGCTGAGCTACATCCCCAGTCCAACAAACTGACTTTCTGATAGATAGTTCCATAGGTCTATAGTCACTTTTCAATTCTAAAAACCATAAGGCTCGGGCTGGAACTGAGGCTTGCCTCAGAGTGCACTTTTCCCAGAGTGCTTGCCTAGCATGTGTGAGGCACTGAGTTCAATCCTTAGCACACAAAAAAATAAACAAATAAAGGTGTGCTGCCCATTTATAACTACAAAAAATTTTAATAAATAAAACCATAAGGCTATGAAAACGGAAAGTTATTCTTTTATAAATTAAGTGCAACTTTGACTTCAACTAATAAGAGTCTTTTTAGGTTTTTTTGTTCTATTTCAAAATCAGTATTTTCTTGTAGAAATATTAGTGAACTTGATTTCAAGAGTGCTGTTCTAATTTTTACTGAGAGCATTATACTATATGTGATGTATTAATTACTGAGCTTTTTACAGATAGAGAGGTTCAGATAGATTTAGTGACTTGCCCAAGGTTGTTACACTTTTAGGGAGAATAGAGCAGAATTGAAGTTTTCTGCCTTCACACTTGTTTTTCCTCTTTTCAGGGTAGGGATTCTGGGGATTGAATCCAAAGGTGTGTTACGATTAAACCGTATTCCTAGTCCTTTTTATTTTATTTCTTGAGACAGGGTCTTACTGAGTTGCTTAGGACCTTGCTACGTTGCTTAGGCTGGCCTAGGAGTTGTGATCCTCCTGCCTCAGCCTCCTGAGTCATTGGGATTACAGGAATGTGCCACCATGCCAGACCATTTTTCTTTCTTCTTTTTCTTCCCATCAGATTATGCTGCTAACTCATGACATTATCTCCAAAGACCATATTGATACATTCTTCTTGACTTTATTTGACTTTTTTTCTTTTTTATTTTTTTTGGTACTGGACTCGGGGTGCTTTACCACTGTGCCGTATCCTTAACCTTTTTGCTTTTTATTTTGAGACAGGGTCTCACTAAATTGCTCCTGCCTTGCTAAATTGCTAAGGCCGGTCTTGAACTTGCCATCATATCTGGGTTATTTGACATTTAAATAAATGTTGTAGGTTTTCCCAGGACTTTAAGCACTTTTAGGGAGTTTGGTATTCAAATTGTTCAGACTGTACTTAAGGAATATCTTGACTATTTGAGAAAGATGAAAAGTAGATGAGTTTCAGTGTAGACAAGAATTGCATTTAAAAATAGGCAGAAAGTTCAAACTACTTTCTAAGAATGGGTAACTTCTAGCTAACAATTGCAAGCCTGAAAGGAAACTAGAAATCTTGTTACGCTATCCACAGAAAAATTAACTCAGTGTCCTGCCAGGGAAATGCTGGTGCCATTAGGAAGGGAATCAGGACTAAATAAACTCCCCTCCATCAGGTACAGTGACATATACCTGATGTGTATCACTTGAGAGGCTGAGCAAGAGAGATTGAAAGTTTGAGGATAGCCTCAGCATCTTAGTGAGACCCTGTCTCATAAATAAATAAATAGCCTGGGGCTGAGGAGGTCACTCAGTAGTAAGGTACCTCTGAGTTCAGTCCCCAGTGAATACATGAATGAATGAAAGAAACAAACTCCCCTCTATGTAAAACCAAGGTTTGTCTAGTATTTGTGTTGTTATGTATTCTGGTGACACCAGGAAGTGCATTTCAGAGCTAATAACAAAGGATATGAAGGCTTTAATGAAGATATGTTTTAAAAAAAACAACTTTGAACTTTTTTTTCCATCATGGTGCTGGGGTGGAACTCAGGGCATCTTGGATGCAGGGCAAGGGCTCTATGGTCGAGCTAATACCCCAAAGTCAAAAACCCTTTTTTTCTTTTAGTGCTAAGGATTGAACCCAGGAACTCACATATGATAAACATGCCCTCTACCATTAAGCTATACCCTTCCAGCCCCTCATCTTCTAAAAACAGAATATTATGGAGCCCTGTCAAGTGATGAACTGAACCTATAGACTTGATCACCAGTTCTTAGGGTTCTGTATTAGAACCCTTTTCAAGGTAGAAATGAATTTGTCTTATTTATTGAGCTACTCTTATGAATAGTAAGTAAATAAAAATGTGTTAACCTTAGAGGTGAAAAAAATTTAAAAATAATGTCATTTTGTATTTTTAGATTAAACTTTTGTTTTGAACACTTCATGCATTTGTAAAAATAGTGCAGAGGGATCCCTTGTATCCTTTATCTGATTTCCTCCAATATCATAATACTGACATTGATTCAAATTCACTTATCATCTTTAGATTCCCATTTTACTTAGATTCATTTACATGTGCTTATGTGTGTATGTACATGATTTTATGCCATTTATTTTCGGTGGTACTGGGGATTGAATCCAGAGACACTGTACTCCTGAGCTCCACCCCCAGCCCTTTTTATTTTTAATTTTGAGACAAGGTGCTCAGAGTTGGCTTGGCTGGTCTCAAAGTTGCTATCTTCCTGGCTTAGCCTCCCGAGTAGCTGAGTTTACAAGTATACACCACTTCCCGCAGGACTTAATATTATTTACGTCATTTTTTTTGGTCTGTTACATGCCTATCACTTTAATTTTCCAGACTCTGCAACAGATCCGTAATTCTCACATTGTAGTCAAATACGAATAATCCATTGTTAGTTTTTCTCTCTCCCTTTCTCTTTCTCCCTTCCTTCCTGTCATCCTCCTAATATCCTTATCTGTGGAGATTGATGTCATGATTCCCTTATTTATAAAATGCTACTTTAAGAAGGATGTAGCTCAGTGGTACAGTTCTTATATAACATACATAACATACAAGACCCTGGGATCAGTCTCTAGCACTGTAAAATAAATAAATGAAATGCTCCTTTAGGACCAGGACTGATGTAGTTCATCAGGTGTTTGTAGGTATTTACTTCTTTACTTTAAAAAAGAAAGGTATACTATGCATATATTAAAGTATAGTGAGTGCATGGGTATTGTGTACAACTCCAGTGTTACATATGTATACAGCCATATACAGTTTCAGTTCCAGATACAGAACATTTCTAACACTCTACAAGTCTCCCTCATTTCTTCTCAGTCAGTGTTCCCATTTCAGGCATTACTTCTTGTCTTTTTTTCTTTCTTTTTTTTTTTTTTTTTTGTGGTACTGGGGATTGAATTAAGGGGTATTCTATCACTAAACTACATCCCCAACCCTTTTCTTCTTGAGATGGGTTCTCTCTAGGTTGCCACAGCTGTCCTCAGACTTGTGATCCTTCTGCTTCAGTCTCCCTAGTAGCTTGAATTATAGACTCCACCATGCCTGGTACATTATGTCACTTTTCATAACCATTTCTGTCTCCTTTGATTTATAGGTGTTTAATGTGAGGAGTGGATGGTTTTAATTTTGATAGCAACTCTTTCATTTATCATACACTTAAGTATATACAGATGATCCCTGATTTCTGATGGTTCAACTTATAATTTTTCAAGTTCATGATCATGCAAAGGTGATGTGAATTCAGCAGAAATCATACTTCAAATTTTGAATTTTGATGTTTGTCCAGGTTAGCAGTATATAGTGCAGTGAAGGATATATGGTACGGTGCCGAACCACTGCAGCTCCCAGTCAGCCATGCAATCACAAGGATAAACAACCAGTGTTCTACAGCGTAGTGATTTTCAAAACTAGAAAGTTCAGTTTAGGCATATTAAATGCATTTTGGAGCTGGGTGTGGTAGCACATGATAATAATAATCCCAACTTCTTGGGAGGCTGAGGCAGGAGGATTGCAGATTTGAGCCAATCTGAACAATATAGGAAGACTTTGTCTCTAAAAAATGAAAAGGGCTGGGGGTGTAGCTCAGTGCTAGAGTGTTCCTGGATTCAGTCCCCAGCAATGCACACGAGCATTCACACACATACACACACACACACACACACACACACACACAGGCATGTGTGCGTGAAGACTTTGTCTCTAAAAAACGAAAAAGGCTGGGGGTGTAGCTCAGTGCTAGAGTGTCCCTGGATTCAGTCCCCAGCAATGCACACGAGCATTCACACACATTCACACCTACATGCGTACACACAAAGATCAAACAATTGTGTATCGGACTCGGGATATTTTCAATTTATGAATTTATTGGCGCATACCCCCATTATAAGTCAAGGAGCATCTGTATGGACATGGAGGCTCCCAGGAATTGGTTATGTTTAGAATACCTGACTCGTGGACTAAGCCCTATTTTGGAATCAACTGCATTGAGAATGAAGGCTAAAACAATACTCTGGAGCAGTTGGCATTTTAAGAATTGTGAGAACTACTTTGTTTTCTAATCTTTCTAAACCTTTTTTGGGGGGAGTGGAGAAGAGGCAGTACCAAGGATTGAACCCAGGGCTTATGTGTACTTGGCAAGCGCTACCAATGGAACTACATCCCAGCCTTCTCAGCATTTTTTTTTTTTTTTTTAATTTTGAGACAGGATTTCACTAAGTTTCCCAGGCTAGCCTCAAACTTGCAGTCCTCCTGCCTCAGCCTCAAGTAGCTGGAATTAGGAGGTGTGTACCACCACAAGTAGCTCCACTGTTTACTATTTTCTTGAGAATTTTGCATTGCCTTCTCTTTAGTATAGAAAATTTTTACTTTTAGGGATAAGAACCAAATTATAAAGGCCTATGTAGTCCTCTAATTATAAGGGAAGGAGAGATGGCAGAGCTTTTTAAGAATTTCTACTTTAGATAGTCTTTGCTTTCTGCTTCTTCACCTACTTACACATGGGTCTTTGAAAAAGTTTCTTGGGTGGATCACTTTCACTAAGTGAATCCCTCTGGAGTTGGTGCTGGTTTATTTACAGATTCAGTTTGCTATTTAGCCTATTGTGGGTTTTATATGCTGACACAGAACAGTATTGATAAACACCAAGAATCTAAACCTGCACCCTGTTGAGTAGCTTTGTTCTGATGAAAGTGTCAGTTGTTTATGTGAAATGAAACACGTCAAGCTTCATAATCTTTGTCTGAGGCTAGCAGCCTGTGAGGACCATAAAACTGTTCATGAGCTGTAGCATATAAAGACTTGGAGCCAGAGATGCTACACTTTTATTCTTCTGTCCTTATGTGACATGTGGTCATATGAACTGTGTTGAATTGGATTTTTTCTCAAATTGGCACTGTTGGTTCTTTATCTAATCTCCATTGGAACTATAGGCTGAGAGCTATGGTACTTGAGATGACACAGTACCTTTGTTACAGTAATTAATGTAATAAATTAAGGGGAGGCCCAAAGGGAAGTTGATTGTTTCTCATTAGAGCCCTAGGTGGAAATTCAGTTGATTAGTGAGCTCCCATGAAGTGTGGCAGGTAGAGAGGGAGATACATGTTCTTCCAGCTGGGTAAACTCCGAGTCACTGAGGATGGTTTACATCTTGTACTACCTTCACCTGAGGCGAGCTAAATATGAAGTGATATCAGGGCAGCATCTGGAATTCAGGGAAGATGATATAATAAGGTTCTCTTCTCAGCAACTTCATTGTATCCCACTGGTTTATTGACAGTTCCCTAGGGCAGCAACCCCTTTCAAACTTCACACAATTGAGATTTGAAGGCCTAGCCTGTTGGTAGGGTCAGTGACCTAGAAGGTTTGTAAGAAAGATATTCCAGATGTTAAAATGGGAGCCATGAGATTGGTGCCTTGGCCATGAGACAAGTTTTGTTTTATTTTGTTTTTTCTCTGTTCCGGTGATCAAACCCAGAGCCTCAGGCATGCTTGGCAAGAGCTCTACTACTGACTTACACCTACTCCCCATAGCCTGATACTGAGAGATTTTTGAAGCATAATGGAGTCTGTCAGGTACTACATTGTTGTTATGAGACATATCTGAGGAAGGAACAGTCTAAAAGAAAAGCCCATATCACTGAGTTCATGGAAAAGAAAGAATTGTTATTTCCTTTTATAAAACTCAAAAAAGTATCAGTACAACCTGTAATATAATTTGTAAAAATATTTTAAATACTTTTTCTTTAAATTTTTTAATACTGTTGATACCTATGAAAGGTAAATAACTCTAAAGTTGTCCTAAGTTCTGACATGAGAACTTTGTAAGAATATTTGAGTTTTCTTATATTTTTGAGCTGTCTTACATTTTTCAGTTTTGTATCCTTATAATATACTTCAGAAATGATGGATTCTCCCTAAATGGTTTTGTTTTGTTGGTACTGGGAATTGAACCTATGGGCACTTAACCACTGAATCACATCCCAAGCCCTATTTTTTTTTTTTTTTTTTTTCAGGTACTGGGGATTGAACTCGGGGGCACTCCACCACTGAGCCACATCCCCAGCCCTGTTTTGTATTTTATTTAGAGACAGGGTCTCACTGAGTTGCTTGGGCCTCCCTACGTTGCTGAGGCTGGCTTTGAACTTGTGATCCTCCTGCCTCAGCCTCCCAAGTGCTGGAATTACAGGCGTGCGCCACCACGCCCGGCTCAAGCCCTATTTTTTTAAATTTTATATACCTTTTATTTATTTTTATGTATTTTTATGTGGTGCTGAGGATTGAGCCCAGTGCCTCACAAGTGCCAGGCAAGCCCTCTACCACTGAGCCACAACCCCAGTGCCAGTGTCCCTCAGCCCTTTTTTTAAAAAAAAAATTTTTAGTTGTCAATGGACCTTTATTTTATTTATTTGTATGCGGTGCTGAGAATCGAGCCCAGTGCCTCACACATGCTAGGCAAGTACTCTACCACTGCACTACAACCCCAGCCCTTAGCCCTTTTTAAAAAAAAATTTTATCTAGAGACAAGGTCTCACTGAGTTGCTTAGGGCCTCACTCACTAAGTTACAGAGGCTGGCTTTGAACTCATGATCCTCCTGCCTCAGCTTCCCAAGCTTCTGGGATTACAGGAATGTGCCCAGCTCTCCCTTCATTTATAACAAGAAAATTAGGATTTAATGAAGCACCTTGGCTAGTGTCAGTGGAAATTTGAGTCCAGAAATCACATTTCCTAATTCCAAATTCAGTGTTCTTTTTACAATACCATATTTACCTTCCTAGAATTGAGTATAGCATTTTTTTCTCTAGCATGAAGCTTTTAGAGAAAAATACCTAGCCAGACAGTCCTAACATCCATATTTCATGTGTGTGACCTGAGGTTTCCCAGGCAGATTACATACACACAAAACTGTCGCTCATGCCAAAGTCTATAAGATTCCAAAACCTATAAGAAGAGGACAGATAATTTATAGAAACACATACACATATTTGCTGCTTAAACCGTAATTGTCTGTAGGTAATTACAAATTAAAGGAATCCTCTTTGAAGCACTCTACAGTGAATACAGAGCTGTAGCTGGGTGGAAAAAGAAGCAGTTTTCTTGTTATATTTGGAAGTAAATAGGCCCCAGTTGCTGTTTGTACCCTCTGGGCAGGGGCAGAAACCTCACATGAAAACTCCCTTTTTTCATACTTAGCCGTCTTGAAGAGAGGCCTCATTCATTGCTGAATGAGGTAGAGGATAGTCTGGTCTGACAAATGCCCTCAAAAAGGCAATTAGTAGGCTGGGGATATAACTCACCTAGTCATGTTCAAGGCCCTTAGTTCAACCCCAGTACTATAATGCACTTTTTTTTAAGGCAATTTTTAAGGCAATGATCTTAATGTATAATTTACAAATGTGCCACTCTGTGAGATGGATCTGAGTTTTAAATAGGAAACTAGGACTTAAACTTTGTCAGTGGTTGTGGTACGCTAATTTTTACCACAAATGCTTTAGTCGGGTATATGAAGAGTGATTTTCATGACTTATCTTGGTTGCTTAGCCATATCCTTGCAGAGAGGAAGTTTTTGGTGGTCAGCTGTAAGAATAAAGCACAAATAGTAATGACAAGTAATGGTGGATAAGTGATTCCAGTGTCTGGTGAATAGTGGTCCTTAATAAGGAAGCAGAGTACATGAGGCAGGAGAGAAAGGAAAATATTCACAGAAACTCTTGCAAATTGTAGTTGCCTTGTGTTCTCTAGAAGGTATTGGTTATTCTGATTGTGCACCTTCTCATGGAAGCAAGAGGTCACTGTTCTTCATTTCCAACTAGCATGTTATCCTACTTTCTAGTGTTAAACATCACTGCAGTGACCTGTCAAAGAGTTGATTATTAGTTGTATAAAAGCACGGATGCTGTAGCAAGCAGATGGAAAAGATTTGGCTGCTGTAATCAGACTGATTAAAGAATCCTTGGCAATTTTACAGCATCTTTTGAAATGTACCACCAAAGTTATTATGAAGCCTGCTGAGTTTGAAAATCTGGGTTTCTGAAAAGTCACCTGGTTGAAAAGTAATACTTATGAAAAATTTTCATTCTCAAAAATAGGAGGACAGAGTTCTCCAGAAGAATGTTAGGGCTGAGTGCCATGGCCTATATCAGGGTTGAGTACTGGTGCTATAATCCCAGAAACTTGGAAGGCTAAGGCAAGAGGATTGAAGGTTTGAGGCTAGCCTAGCAGTTTAGCAAGACTCTGTCTTGGAATTTAAATTTCTTTAAAGTAAAGGGCCGAGGATGTACCTGTTATCAGTAGAGCACTCCTGGGTTCAATTGCCCATACCACACACAAAAAATCATGAGGACCACTAAAGATCAGTCCACAGTCTAGGCACTTTGGTGCATGCCTATAATCCCACTTACTCAGGAGGCTGCAGAAAGAGGATTGCATATTTGAGACCAGTCTCAGCAATTTAGTGGGGCCCTGTCTTAAAAAGTAAAAAGGCTCAGTGATAAAGTGCCCCTTGCTTCAGTCCCCAGTACCAAAAAATAAAAATAAAGAAAAAAGATTAGTTCTTAGAATATGTTTCTTCGTTTGCATTCTGATCATTCAGGAATTCTAAGTATTCTCTCTAGTAGGAAAAAAACTTTCCGATAAAGTGCATCAATAGAAATGTATATTTGAATGAAGTCCTAGGTGTATCCAAATTAATCCTACCACACATAGAGGGGTCTTCTGTATATTTATTTGACAAGTGACTTTGCTTTTTCTGATTAGTTTCAGTGATAGACATGGCTTTGTTAAATATTATGGGTCATTGTTGGAAATCTTAGGCTACTGATTTTTTTTTTCTGAAACTTGTCTTTCTATAACTGCTTACACACATCCTTTATTTGGGTGGGGGGTGACTGGGGATTGAACTCAGAGGCACTCGACCACTGAGCCATATCCCAGCCCTATTTTGTATTTTCTTTAGAGAAAATACAAAAGCAACTGAGTTGCTTAGGGCCTCACTAAATTGCTGAGGCTGGCTTTGAATTTGTGATCCTCCTGCCTCAGCCTCCCAAGTGCTGGGATTACAGGCGTGCGCCACCACGCCCGGCCACAAATCCTTTTATAGCCTCAGCATCACAGAATAACTTCCTTCTACATTCTAACCATCATATATTTGAAGCAACCAGCCCATCTCCCTTCTGTGTTCTTTCCACACTAAAGAATCCCAGTTTTAGGATTTTTTTGTTTGTGGGATTTTTTGAGGGGAGGGGGTGGGTACTGGGGATTGACCCTGGGGGTGCTTTACCACTGAGCCACATCCCCCACTTATTTTGTTTTTTATTTTGAGATAGGGTCTCACTAAGTTTCGGAAACTGACCTTGAATTTGTAATCCTTTTGTCTCAGCCTCCAGAGTCATTGGGATTATAGGCATGTGTCACTATGCCTGGCTCAGGGATCATTTCTAATATGTGCATTGTTTTCAGATTATAAAATTTAGTTGGCATTTGTATTTACAAAAATTATTTATGCTATATTGAACTGATTTTTAGTGTTCCAGCTGATTTTTATCTCTCTGTAGAGTTATGTATATATGTGTATGTATATGTGTGTGTGCAAACACACATTTGTTCTTTTATTTGGGGGGTGGGTATTGGGAATGGAACTCAGAAGCGCTTAAACAATAAGCCACATCCACAGCTGGTTTTTTTTTTTTTTTCTACGCGGTGCTGGGGATTGAACCCAGGGCCTGTGCTTGCGAGGCAGGCACTCTACCAACTGAGCTACATCCCCAGCCCCACAGCTGTTTTTTTATAATTTATTTCACTAAGTTGCTCAGCCTGGCTTTGAACTTGTGATCCTCCTGCCTCAGCGTTCCAAAGCACTGGGATGAGCCACTGTACCCAACTTTATATTTGTTCTTACATAACTGAAAATATGTTGTTTTTACACGAGACAAACAACTTGGCTTATTGTAAGATTCTTAGCCTTTTCAAAATTCTGTAGCTTTTCATTGTCTAAAAAAAAAAAAAAAAGATTTTTTAGTTGTAGATGGAAACAGTGCCTTGATTTTATTTATTTATTTTTATGTGGTGTGGAGGATCGAACCCAATGCCTCACACATGCTAGGCGAGCACATTACTACTGAGCTACAACCCAGCCCTTCATTAACATTTGATATTATTGAGTATTCTGAGAGCAGTCCAATTTTTGTCGTGTGTAGTTTAAAATTTTTTCCAGAATGTGTGCACGTTTGGCTTTTTAATTGATTTTGCCAAAAATACAGTGAACTTTTCCAGTCTGCAAGATTTGTTCTGCTCAAGGTGTTATTCATGTGTTATGTATTTGATAGATTGCTTTTTTCCATTTGTTCTAATCTTTTATTTTCCTTCAGTGGTAAGAAATGTTCTCTCTCTTTCCTTCATTTTTTTTTTTCACTGTCCATTTCCCTTGCATTTTGGAAAAAAACCTTTGTTTTCTTCTATTTCAACTGATCCACTCTATGCTTTTCTGATTTTTGTATAAATTTTAATTGATACTGCATTTTTATTTATTGCATCCTTTTTTCTGGTGCTGGTGAGTGAACCTGGGGCTATTCAAATGTACTACTACTGAGCTATACCTCTAACTCACACACTTTTTTAAAATCTCCTATCTTTTTGTCCTTTCACTTGAATTGTGTATTTTCATTTCAGCCTGTTTGTTTATTTTTTGGTTTTTGGTACTGGGGATTTAACCCAGGTGTGCTTTACCACTGAGCTACATCCTCAGTACCTTTTATTTTTATTTTGAGACAGGATCTCTCTAAGTTGCAGAAGCTAGCCTTGAGCTTGAGAGCCTCCTGCCTCAGTCTCCTGAATCTCTGGGATTGCACAAGTGTACCATCTTGTCCAGCTAACTTGTTGCCTTCTTGTTGTTTTCTCTTCCTTATTGGCATAATTTGTTCTGTCCCATACAATCAGGTTAATCAGGATAGTAGTATGAGAACTGTCAAAAATTCAGTCACAGGGCTGGGGATATAGATCAGTTGGTGAAGTACTTGCCTCACATGCACAAGACCCTAGGTTTAATCCAGCACCACCAAAAAAAAATCAAAAAATAAAAATAAATAAAAAAACAAAATTCAGTGAACACTAACATTTTATATATATATATATTTTTTTGTAGTTGTCAATGGACCTTTATTTTATTTTATTTATATGTGCTGCTGAGACTCGAACCCAGTGCCTCATGCATGCTAGGCAAGTGCTCTACCACTGAGCCATAACCCTAGCCCCTACACTAACATTTTTGTATGTTTATACTTTCCTTTATCTACTACTCCAGGGTCTCTCTGCCATCCTATTTTCTGAAGTCTTAAATCTATGGGATATGGGATGTTTCCCTATTTTTCCAAGGATAAAACAACATGGAGTCACTTTAGTGGTTAAATTACACACTGATAATAGTGCAGTTCTGGAGGACAGTGGGTAGATCTTAGATTAATGTGGATTATGTGCTAAACCCAGCCACAGTTGGAAAGATTGCAGAGGTGATAAATTATGATTTTGGAAAGAAGTTTGCACTAATAATCCTCTTTAGTGAAGATTCAGTTTAGCATTTCCTTTTCTAGAAATGTCCACATCCCCTAATGTTAGAATTATTTCAATACCACATTCCATTGTCTTCTTCACTATTTTATTCAGTGCTGTTTTCCCAGCATGTAGTTTAATGCCTAGCAATTAAAAAACAAAACAAAACAAAAAACTTAAATGAATTAATAAATATATACTACACTGTCTATTCTTCCACAGAGGCCAATTCTTGTGTATTATTGAGAATTCCAAATTAAACTGTTTACTAAAAGTTTCTTCAGAATTCTTGATCATTTAAAAAAATATCATCTCTGACTCTTTAGGGAGCATATTTTCTTTATCTTGTGCATGACTTTTTTTTTTAATAGTTCCTACATCTTATCCAGTGCCTCTCTCACCCCCCACCATTTTTTGCTGATCCTTTTTGAAGGAAGATCCAGGTAGTCTTGACATTGGCTAATGAACAGTTGTTGGTTGCTGTTGACATAAGTTTTCTACTTGGGAACCGAATATATTTTATTTCAGATACATAACTAGATAAATGACAGATCACATACTGCTTGTGTGTGTGCGCGCACGCTTTCTCTCTCTCTCTCTCTCTCTTTCTCTTTTTCTCTCTCTCTTTCTCTCTTTCTCTCAAGTCCCAGTTAGCCAGCATTCACCTGGTATAACTTTGTTTTCCTGGGATACATCTTTTTTTGCTCTTGCACTCTGATTCTTTGACACTCTTTGGAGGGAGTAGGTGAAAAGGCACAGTTTGTCTTTTCTTTATCCTCTCTATAGCATTTGCCTGTTAGATAGCCATTTTGTAGGATACATTGTGACAGTACTGGTTTGCTCTTTCTATTCAGTTATCTTTCTAAATGGATGTGGAAAGATAATGCACAAAGGAGTAAGCAAGAACAGAACTCCTTGGCTTTATCTTCAAGTAATTCTTGAATGGTATCTGTTAACTGCTGGGTTTTATAAATGATCTACTCCCCAGGTCTCATGAGTCAGGAGACAATAGAGATAAATTATCCTTTTAATAATCCCACACCCCCTTTTTAAGCCAGTCTCTTTTTAAAAACCCTTCTGTTTATCAATACAGTGCCATGAATCTTATATAAGAAAGTGAAAGTTAGTTTACATATTGGTGTTTGGTTTTCAGAGTGGCCAATTTTGACAGGGTAAAAACATTTTTCTCTTTTTTTGTATCTTCATAAGTATTTTAGTGGGAAGTGGGAAAGCCACACTGAACCCTGCTTTATAGACGTGATTTGAAGTCTAGAGTTTGATAAAGGTGATACAATTTCTCTGGCTTTAAGTGATTGGTTGA
Source organism: Glaucomys volans (assembly GCA_020662805.1). NCBI lineage: Eukaryota > Metazoa > Chordata > Mammalia > Rodentia > Sciuridae > Glaucomys > Glaucomys volans. The sequence continues at coordinate 278,065 of JAJEJO010000172.1, read as the reverse complement.
ATTGTCTCTGAATTGTTTCCTCTAGTTGCAGTCTTTGCCCCCTGTCCTGAAATTGCATTTTCCCTTGCTCTGCTTGCTTTTCTTTTACTTAACCAAAATAAGACCCCCCCCCAATGGTAGGATGGTTTTTAATAGGTACTAACCCTATAAATAGAATATTAAAGCTTCAGCTGGATCATGTTCTGTGACTCTGATAAATCAAAAAGCAAGGAGAAAAGGGGTTTGAGTAAAGTTGTGCTGGAGCTTGAATCTGTGATGTGACAGGGCTTGTACTGATTGAAGAATTGCCAGCTAGTTGTGGTTGTAGAAATAAGTCTCAGGAAGGGGAAACTACCTCCTAGTTAAGACTTACTACTGAATCTCTGGGTAATTGGAAATATTTTATTCTCTCCTGGGGAGATGGAATGGGAATTAACTTTTCTCTAGATCCAATGTGACTTGGTTAGAAATATAGTTGAACCTATTTATTTGGTCCATTGTGATATGATAACCACACAGGAAAGGTCTGTTTTATGTGGGAGTTTGTTTCAGGCTGTTTCCTTGCCTGTATTGTTTCTTTTAACAGCTTTTCAAATTTTCTTTTTCCAGCAATGATGTTGTCCACTGGGCATGTACTGACCAATGTGGCAGGTCTGAGAACGTAGCTGAAGCTGAAAATAGGAAAGCTGGGGGCAAGGAAGAGCCTTGAATCTTGAGGTGGGACGTTGACTCTAAGATGTCCTTGAGCAGTGGAGCCTCCGGAGGGAAAGGAGTGGATGCAAACCCGGTTGAGACATACGACAGTGGGGATGAATGGGACATTGGAGTAGGGAATCTCATCATTGACCTGGACGCCGATCTGGAAAAGGACCAGCAGAAACTGGAAATGTCAGGCTCAAAGGAGGTGGGGATACCAGCTCCCAATGCTGTGGCCACACTACCAGACAACATCAAGTTTGTGACCCCAGTGCCAGGTCCTCAAGGGAAGGAAGGCAAATCAAAATCCAAAAGGAATAAGAGTGGAAAAGACACTAGCAAACCCACTCCAGGGACTTCCTTGTTCACTCCAAGTGAGGGGGCAGCTAGCAAGAAAGAGGTGCAGGGGCGCTCAGGAGATGGTGCCAATGCAGGAGGCCTGGTTGCTGCTATTGCTCCCAAGGGCTCAGAGAAGGCAGCTAAGGCATCTCGCAGTGTAGCCGGCTCCAAAAAGGAGAAGGAGAACAGCTCGTCTAAGAGCAAGAAGGACAGAAGCGAAGGAGTGGGGACTTGTTCAGAAAAGGATCCTGGGGTCCTCCAGCCAGTTCCCTTGGGAGGACGGGGTGGTCAGTATGATGGAAGTACAGGGGTGGATACAGGAGCTGTGGAGCCACTTGGGAGTATAGCTATTGAGCCTGGGGCTGCGCTCAATCCTTTGGGAGCTAAACCGGAGCCAGAGGAAGGGGAGAATGAGTGTCGCCCGCTAAAGAAAGTCAAGTCTGAAAAGGTAAGAGGTGGCCGGATCTGGCTGCCCACTGCCAGTCAAAACTGCCCTGGACTAACTGCCAAATGCTGTGTGCACTGTGTTAGAGGCTCATTAGTTTGTGGGTAATGACCAATTACAAGGTCAGAGCAGCTGGTAATGATAATGTGGTTTTGTTCCAAATTAGAGGATTCCCTACGGACTCATTACAGCAAGCCTGGACATTTTGGAATAGCATATCTGTTCTTAGAATTCTACTTGGTAGAATGAATTTTCTCCCACCTTGTTATTGTCCCATCTCAGACACTTGTTGCTAGAGGCTGGCACCAAATCTTTATGTGGTTTCCGACTTGAATGACTTTTCATTATTAGAGTCATAATAGTTGATGAACTTAATTAGCTCTTGGTTACATATATAGGGCTATTCTTTTTCTTTTTTTCTTTCTTTCTTTTTTTTTTTTTTTTTTTTTTTTGTGGTGCTGGGGATTGAACTCAGGACCTTGTGCTTACAAAGCAAGCACTCTACCAACTGAACCATATCCCCAGCCCATATAGGGCTATTCTTAATGGAATAAATGGTAGTCTTAGGTTTCTGGAAGAACAAAAAGATTGATTTAAGCTTCATGGTATATCTTCCAGGTGTTCTATTGGTGACTACCAATGAGCATAAGGACACAGTTTCTGGGCTGGTAAACAAGGGGCAGGAGGTCCTGACTATACTATGAAATATTTAATCAGACCTTATGAGTTACTATTGTGGTTATGAAAATTTGGCCTAGAATTTTTGACCACTAAAAGGGTATCTCTTTTCCAGGTACCTCCTGCAATTATTGGAAATCAGTATCCTGGTGGCTTTATAGCTGCCAAATAGTATAAATGATACCTTGTCTTTTGCTTGACTTAAAAGGATAGGGGCCTGCAGCCCTAGGATGCATTAGGTCTGAGTCCCTCCCTCTGAGAAGATGATCTTAGTGGGTATCTCAGTAAATGTCTTGGTGAACATCTCTCAGGGCTGGAGAAGAATAGGTATGTATCTGGGGTCAATTCAGGCTGCCTTAAACTTGAGCAGCTTACAGTTTCCTACAGAGCAGCTGGATCAGTGCTGAAGTGTTCATCAACTCTTGATTTTCTGCTCTGTGCTTTGCACACTGTGTGCTTTCAGCTGATCCCAGCAGATGCAGTATAAATTGATTTCTCTGTAATTACATCAACTACAGCAGGGAATACCTATTTCCATATGTAAGCATTAATAAATAAAGGCTGGATGTGAATGTTTGGGTGGTGGTGCCCTCTTAGTGCCTGGATTTTAGTGGTAGCTTGTGTTTTCTTTGCTCTAGGTATTTTGGTCTTTGCCTCTGGCACATCTGTAGCTTTTAGCAACATCTGGATTTTTCTGGTAAGAGCTGTGAATTTCTTCCACTAATATATCACAATGGCTTATTCCCTTTTACAAGTGACAGCTGCCAGAGAGGCTGCCTGTGTTTAGGTGGCAGATGCTGTGGTCCACCTTAGTAGAGTTAAGTTCCAGCTGGTTATAGGCATTGCTCATCTTGTGTTGGCTGTGAATTGCCATTTTCTCAGGGGTGCAGATGGGTAATACTGTTTTAAAGAGGCTAGGAGTACCAGGAGTTCTTGCTTCTGTTCCAGGCCCATTAGACTGTTCCCTACAGCTGGCTTTAGGAAACTCTTGCTATGTATCCATATGCATAATCTTTGTTCTTCCTGTACCCAGAAGCATTTCTGAGGGTGGCTTTCATTTCCTTTCCTATTTAGTGTACTTACGTTGCAGTATTCTAAGCCCAGTTGTAATCTATGGGTGAAAGGATGAATATTGCTTATTGTTTAGCTTTATACTGGATTTAAGTCTAAATGTTCACGGTTATCTCCAACAGAGAAGCAAATGGAACCCATTTTCTTTCATTGGTGTAGGGACTAGTTGATGACTGCCCTTCAGATTATAATTGCTTAAAGATGCAGAACATTCAGCCAAGAATATACCTTGGTGTGTGCATGTCTGAATATGTAACAACAAATCCCACCACACGTACAACTATAATGTGCCAAGAAAAAAATGTGGTGGAAAAAAATCAACTCTTAAAAATACATAAAAAGAATGTACCTTGGTGCCAGGAAGTTTTGCCCTTTAGTAATACAGCTTTGCTATTATGCTTTGCCTCTCTGACTGTAAGAATAGAGCAGTGGAATAAGAGACAAAAGGAAGACAGACAGCTTTCAGTTTTTAGAAGAAATATAAAATCGCTAGGAAGTACTTTTAGAAGGAGAAAATTTGTTGTGCACTTTTATGTTACCATAAGCAAGAGCCTGTTTTCACACTTCCTTCCTGTTTCCTCAACCCTTTTGGACACACTTCTGAGGGTGCTTTACCATATTGCCTTTGGCCAACAAAATAATTATTTAAATGTTTGGAAGTTGCTAAGAGATAGAAACACATGATTCAAGAAAAGAGCATTTCTGGGACCAAAGGAGGGAAAGAAGGGTTGGGAGTGTAGCTCAAGGTAAGAGCCAGCTTTTCAGAAACAAAACCCCAGGGTTTGGGGCATACTAAGTACTCAACCAGTGTTTGATGATTAGTTTAAGCAAAGTCTGTGAAAACCTCTTTTTAAGAATTTTTCTCTGAAACGAGGGCCTAACTAGACATAGCAATGCACTCCTGAACCCCAGCTACTCAGGAGGCTGTGGCAAGAGGATCATGAATTCAAGGTGAGCCTCAGCAATTTAGAGACCCTGTCTCAAAATAAAAATGGCTTGAGGGAGCTGGAGTTGTGGCCCAGTGGTAAAGCACTTGCCTAGCATGTGTGAGGCATTGGGTTCAATCCTCAGCACCACATATAAATAAATAAAATAAAAGTTCATTGAAAACTTAAAAAAAAAAAAAAAAAAGAGAGACTTGAGGTATATAGCTCAGTGGGGTTAAAACGCCCTTGGGTTCAATCCTAAATGAAGGGGCCAGGAGGCGGGCAGTCGGGTTTGTTGCCAGTTAGCATGGTACACATCTATAATTCTAGCTACAGAAGGATCACAAACCCAAGGCCAACTTGCACAATTTAGGAAGACTCAGTCTCAAAAAATGAAAGGGACTGGGGATGTAACTCAGTGGTAGAGCACCCCTGGGTTCAATTTCTAGTACCAAAAAAGAAAAGAAAAAGAAAGGCAGGCTTGTCTATGGCCTAACTGGTTTGGAATGTTCTTTCTTTGTAGGAACAACCAACAGAACCAAACAACAAAACAGATGTTTTGATGTAATCTAAAATTGCATACCCTTAAACTGAGAAGTGTCATGAAAAGGAGAAACTCATAAAATTTGAAGTGTGTTGACTGGAGTTCCCTTCACCCCCTTTGAAAATAGGAGAGAAAACAGTAGAATCTGTGGAGCAGGGTAGAATTGCCATACATTGACTACTGTCTAATGAGGCAGATTTGAATATTCAAATTACTACCTCAGGGCTTTTTCTCTCATCAAAGTAGGTATCTATCACAGGCTGTGGCCAAGGAAATTTTCTATGAGTCTGGGATGTGAATTTCCCTTAATGGCATCCACTTTTGCTCTACCACACCTTTCTGTCAGGGGGCTCATTATGTTGTTTCCCAGGGTTCTGGGAGATACCAGAGATGGCTCAGCAACTGCTGCTGCCCTGAATTGTTATTAAACACTCCTGCTTCATACTTCTGGCCAGCTGAAAAGGCTTGGGAGAGGGAATGTTGGTATAAACAAGATAGAGCTTTCTGGCTCCTGCCTGTTTCCTTGTGTTTGGTTTGATTGATAGATTGTTACAAGTTTAGGGATAGAAAAGAAGTAGGGAAGAGGGAGCCTGTCTGAGTGTCCTGAGCTTAGTGCCTGTGTCGCCACTCTTGACAAGTAAGGAGAAAGAAATTTACAAACCACAGACAGCAGTGATCTGTCTATGCTGTCAGGGTTTATGTCTAAGAGTTTAAGATGAGACCTCTTTCTTTTTCTTTTTTCTTTTTTTCCCCTCCAAATCATATGAGGTACCCATGGGCTCTAGTGGCTGAAGGGTCTAAAATTTTGCAACCAGGAGCTCCCTGGCCTCTCTTTAGTAGCTGCTTTTGATCTTCCAAGGTAGGAGCACTTCACTCTGCTTTCTCTACGTTTATGTGTCAGATTCTGCTTCTTTCAGAATGATGCATATATTGGCCACTTTCCCCATTCATTTAGGATGTGGCATAGCATTTTCTTTTCTCTTTTGTCTTCTAATCATGAATGCTTTCATATCCATGTTCAGAAAGCATCTTCCTTTGCCCTTGGTTTTGTATTCCTACCCTAGTTTATGCCTTCCAACTCTTTTCTTTCTTGTTGCAATCCCTCATTTCCCAGTCAAGGTCAGGTTTCTTATTCCTTCTGATCCAAGACTTTCTCACTTAACTCTTTCCTCCACTTTCTATAGCTGTTGATAGCATAGCAGTCAGCCTTGCTTCCTGAAGCCCAATGCCCTCAAGCTTTTACCTTCATGGAAAAAAATAAAGAAGTTTATATTTTTATGGGGCAGAGTTGCATTCTCTACACACTTAACTTATCATTTCATTCAGCAGTTCTGTTTTCCTTCTGGGTGTTGTAATTCAAGGAAGGCCCCAGATAAAGATTATCTTGCCCAGTTTCCTCATTTTATAGAAGAGTAAATTAAGACCTGAGAGGCTGTGTGATTGTCCAGGACCTCACAGGTAATCAATGGCAAAGCCAAGCATGGGTCACCGATTTTTGGACACCAAATTCTTATGGCATGTTGCTACTCTGGGTTTCTTAACAAATCTTTAACTGTCATGGAGTCTCCAGTCTTTAAAGACTATCTTAGAAACATTGGATGTAAATGCCCAGGTACCCCAAGACCACTTTCACTTTGTTTAGAATCTTTAACATTGTAGACACTCAATATAAAGGATCTTTTGAATTGAAGGTTCTTAAGTGAGGTGATGATATTTGCAATGAATAACCATTTAAAGCTAGGTTTTATATAAAACCTGTTTTATATAAAGTGGGAAAGTTACTTTTAAAATGCATCTTTGAAGCCAGGTTTGGTGACACCCATCTCTAATCCCAGCAGCTTGGGAGGCTGAGATAGGAGGATCTCGAGTTCAAAACCAGGGTCAACAACTTACAGAGGCCCTCAGCAACTTAGACTCTGTCTCAAAATAAAAAATAAAAAGGGCCAGGGATGTGACTCAGTGGATAAGAACCCTTGGGTTCACTCTCCAGTGCGGCCCCTCTGCAAAAAAAGGCGGGGGCAAGTTTCTTTGAGCTTAACTCATTAATGGGGAAGGGAGGGGTTTTGTGTGTTCTGGAATATTTTTGTAACTGTTTGAGACATTGCTAGTTCTAAACTGACATATGTAAATAATTATACATCTTTATGGAATACAATGTGATAATTGAATACATATATAAATGTGTAATGTTCACATCAGGATAGTTAACATTTCTATCTCCTTAAATGTGTCATTTCTTTTTATTGGAAACCTTTGAACTCAACTTTTCCAGACCCTGCAGTGCTGTAGAACTTATTCCTCCTATGTAACTATATTGACACCAATTATGCAATGCTAGTTCATTCTTTATTTGGCAATTGCAGGTAAGAAAAAAATTATCCTGTTTTAGTGCTTCTTGAACACGTCTGTAATAGGCAGATCCTCAAATGTACTGTTGTTATTATTAAGTGGGTCTTTCTTTTTTCCTTTTTTATTGCTGGGGATCAAACCTAGGGCTTTGCACATGAGGCAAGCTCTGTTCTAGTGAGCTACAGCCCAGCCCTTTTTAAGTGTTTATAAAGAGAAGATACACTGCAGATACTCTTGTCACTTTCATTCAGTCCATTAAACAAGCACATTTTATTTTATTTTATTTATTGTTAGTGGGGATTGAACCCAGGGGCACTTAACTACTGAGCCATATCCCCAACCCTTGATATTTATTTTTTTGAGGATAGACCTCAAGACCTTTTTTGAGGTCTTGCTAAGTTACTTAAGACCTCACTAAGTTACTGAGGCTAGCCTTGAATTTGTGATCCTCCTGCCTCAGCCTCTGGAGTTGGAATTACAGGCATGTGCCATCCACCCAGCAAATGAGAGCATTTTAGGTTTTAGATATTGTACTAAATATTGTACTAGGTGCTGGGTTATACACACACACGAATAAAGCAGAGATGGTTTTTTGAAAACTTACAGTTCACCAACTACAGCAGAGTACCTAAAGGGGTATTCCATAAAACTTATGTGTATCAGTCACATTCCTCGATTTTAAAAATGCTGATTCCTGGGCCCTACTCCAGATCTGCTAACTATACTGTGGAGATAAGAACCCAAAAATCTGCACTTCCATAAGTCTCTCCAATTTTTTTGCCCTAGTACTAGGAATTGAATCCGGGCCTCACATATGCTAGGCAAGTACTTTACCACTGAACTATATTCCCAACCCCAAATAATTGGCTTTTCTGCATTAAAATTTGAGTCCTTTGTGAATTTTCTTACAAGACAGGTTCTCCGAGCCACCTCTAATTTTGAATACCATTCTTCAAAGTTTAAATTTCACATCAACTCATATATGACTTAGTGCTTAAGAGTGTGCTCTGTAGCCAGACTACCTGAGTTTGTATTCCAACTTTGTCACTTATTACCAGTGATCTTGACCAAGTTACTTAATTGCTGCTCTGCCTCACTCTTCTTATCTGCAAAATGAAGAAAATAATAGTGTGCACATAAAGTTGTTGCAAGATTAAATTAATTCAGAACAGGAAACATTCAATAAGTATTAGAAAAACACAGTTTGAATTAGAATATGTCTTCATCTACCTTAGGCAATAATAGACTAAAATATAACAGCATTCCACTATACAGGAAGCCCAGTATAAAAAGATAAAACATGTTGGGATAAGATTGTCAGTACTGTGCTTACAAGTTCCAAAACTGGGTTGGGAAATTTGCATATTGGTGATGTTCTAAAGTCCCTCGTGTTTATAGTTGGAAGGGGGAAAGGACCAAAAATAGGCTTTAGAGGATATTAAAGTGGCCTTGTTGAATTTCAGATGTCATATGAATTAAGTTTACTTTTTGGCTTCATCCCTGGAGTAGGTTGGATGGTTGTTCCTGTGGGTTTTATGCAATCTTACGGACATTGAAAGAACACTAAATATTTTTGTTCTTATACAAGAATACATGGAAAATCTTAAGCCCTAGTTCTTAATTTTGCTCGCCCAGTGTGAACTTGTGTATTTTCCATTTGGGTATAAGAGCTTTTACCAGCAGAGCTATCCAGAGGCAGCAGGACATGGGCTTTCAGGCTGGAGGTGACAGTAACATACACAGCTGAGATCTTGCCACTGCTGGCTGTCTGAGCCCTCCTCTCTGTGGTTGCACTCTTCAAGCTATGCTTGAGTAACCTGCCTCCAGAGCTGCTGACAGGGCTGTGTTCAGAGGCCTTGGAAATTACACTGTTCATTTCCTTATCATCTCCTGACCTGCAGTGCAGAGCCTTCTGGTGCAGGAACAAGGCAGAAAAACTCCAGACGGCTCCTAGCCAGCATGTGTCAAGAGCTACAAAGAAGGAAATTGGACTTGCTCACTTAAAAACCATGGGGTTAGGCTTTGATTTTGAGTTCCTGCAGAGAGTTATTTGTGTGTGTGAGCATGTTTTATCTCTGTGTATCTATAGAAGGAGTCTGTGCATAGCAAAGCTAGCTAGGGAGGAGGGACATCTGAAAGTAGAGAGCAGAGGGAAGATTGCTTTTCTCTTCAGTTAATTTCCCAGTTGTGCCATTGGGATGGGCCCCAAAGCATTAGCATCAGGAAGGTGCCAGACCATATTAATATTTTAAAATCTATTTCTCTCAGTACAGTTTAGTCATGGTTGAGAGCACCCACACAAGAAGCTTTCCTGGCTGACTGAGGAGACATCTTTAACATTCTTTTCCCTGAAGTCATTCATCCTAGATGACATTCACATAATCAATACTTAAGCTACCTAAAAAGTATAGACTTGGTCACTCTTGAGTAAGAGGAATAGTTCTTTTGAGATAGAGGACAGTGAGACAAAAGAGAAACAGGAGGAATTGAGAGCATTTTGAGATTTTCTATTTATAGAGCAAAATTCTATTTTATTTTAAAAACCTGTCTACATTTGGGGGATTGGTATTACAATCTACTTCTGTTTTCTTTTGGCTTCTCTTTTCCCTTGAAGCCCAAAGGAAAGACTTCTCAGAAGAGGGCTTGGGCAGATTTTACACAGATTCTGTCCATAATTTTTCTTTGCCTGTATTTCTACTGCTTTAATGTTAATGGTGCCATTATAGCCTTTGCAAAGTTGGAGGGAAAAAAAGAAAGAGAAAGAATTTTTAACATTTAGGTCCTGGAGGTATTTTTAAGTCCTAAGTGGGTTTGTTGATGTTGTTGTTGAAAGTACTGTAGAGAAATGTTTTCACATGAGATGATAGTTGAGAGGGAATTACTTCCTTTTCCTATCTTATACAGCAGTAGGCCCTGTAATAATATCAACATATCTGAGAATTTGTTAAAAATTCAAATCTAAAAGAAAATAAATAAATAAACCATATACTACATTAAAAAAAAATTCAAATCTAAGACCTAACTCCAGGCCCTCAAAACAGAAATTTTAGGCTTGAGACCCAGCGATTTACATTATAACATTAAGCTCTATTGTTTGTGACACACTGAAGTTTCAGATTCAATATTGTAGAGCATCTTTCTGTCTTAAAAGTGAAAATGAAATTTACCAGAAATTTTAAGGACTAAAAAGTAACCTGGACGGTAGGTGTGATTCTTTTTTCTTTGGTGACCAAATATATTTTTACTCTTTATGGACAAACTGACAGATACCTAAAATTGGAAGGAATATCTAAGGGTTTGGGACTTTCGAAAGCAGAAGAAATATTAAAATTATTTACCCTTTCTAAGCTTCACATTTTTTATCTGTAATGTGGGAGTAATAACATTGATCTCTTATGGTTATTGGGAGGATTAAGTGAGATAAAGAAGATTAAGCACTCAGCATGGTGCCTAGATACTTCAGCACAGTACAGTCCCGGCTACTTGGGAGGCTGAGGCATGGGATACCTTGAGCCTAGTGAGGTGCAGTCATTGTGATATTAAGGAAAAAGGATACCTTTAAGAGACTTCATTTTGAAGAAATCTGCATTTTATTTCTTAAAGTCTTTGGCAAATGTGAATTTATGATAATATTCCAACTCCTACTGATTTCCAGGACGGATGAAAGGAGAAATTGATTCAGAGCATTTACAGCCATCGAGGTTTAAGATTTTATTATTTAATTGATTGGTTAGTGTTTGTTGGACTCCTTTAGATAGAGGGGCTGATCTCAGGTTGAAGAACCACCACTTTGCTAAACCATTTTCCACAAAAATCAGTTTCTTTGGTGTTTAATCAGTTCCTTCTGAATTATCTTCCTAAGATATGAAATGTTTTTGGTTTAGCAAGTTTTTTTGTTTCTCTGCTAATCCTTGTAGAGTACAGACTTTAGTCCTTTGAGGGGGTTAGCACATGTAGCATGAGTAGTTGGGAGAAGAATGAGGATTGAGATATTTTTTTGGGGGGGTGTGTGTGTGTGTGTATGTGTATGTGTATGTTAGTTACAGGGGATTGAACGCAGAGGCGCTTTATCACTGAGCTACGTCCCCAATCCTTTTTATTTTTGAGACAGGGTTTCTCTAAGTTGCCCACACTGTCGTCAAACTTGTGATCCTCTTGCCTCAGCTTCCTAAATTGTTGGGATTACAGGGGAGTATGACTACAGCTGGCATCATGTGATTCTTAAGGGTTTTATAGCATATACTCAAGGTTCTCCTCCAACTCTCTTTTTATCATTGTTCAAACTATAGGATGCTTCTGTTGGGGTCATTTAGGAATAGAGCTATAATGAACATGACTTCTCACTTTCCTCTTAATTAGGAGAACTAATTATTGAATTTTGGAAAGCCTTTAAGGTATAGCATCTATATTAGCATTAATGATTTAGTTTTAAAATATTGATTCAAAATTTTTTTAGGAAAATTCTCATGACAGGATGTATTTGTCATATATAGGTGACTTTTTTTCCCCTCCTTTGTAGTTTAGTAGAGCAGAAGACAGATTTGGATAATCAACATTTATTGCTAATCCAATAGCAGTTTCTTCTCTTGTTGTTTTTTATGTGTTGTAGTGGTGGTAGTGGCATTTTGCTGTGTATGCTGGGGATTGGACCCCAGGGTGTTCTACCACTAAACTACATCTTTACCCCTTTTATTTTTTGTTTTGAGACAAGGTCTCACTAAGTTTCCCAAGCTGGCCTCAAACTTTGAATCCTCCTGCCTCAGCCTCCCAAGTTGCTGGGATTACATTGTGTGCCACCACACCTATTTCTGATTGGTTTAAAATGTATTTCTGTGTTTATGTTGATAAAGGCATTCCTGTTTTTCTCAAAACTTGTGACATTCCGAAGTAAAATAATGCTGCTATGCATAAAAGACCTTTTTCCTGAGTCTGCTGCTAGACACATTTAAATGAAACATGCTGTTTTACCTCACAGGAACATTACCGTACAGAAATAGCAGAAAACCCTCTCTTAGTTCTTTATTGTTGTTATTTTTAAGAAACATAGTTTCTTTGAAGTCAAGAAGAGAATTAAATCTTTTGGGGTATAAAGTATTCTGTGCTGATATACATAAGGAAAAGTATTGAGAATGCTAATTATTATTAGAGATGAACACATATTTGAATATACTGTGAACTCTCTTACAAACATTGTAGAATAACCAATTTTGGCCAAAATTATTATTTTTATAATGAAATTTAAAACTTGATTTTTAGTACTAATACATGTATTACCTTTAATCTCAGAATTTAATCTATACTTTAGATCTTTTTTAAGTTTTGGAGTATCTTCAATGTACATACCACTGAGTAGGACGAGAAATTGGCAAATGTGAGGGAAAAAGTCATCATCCAAAGTGACTACACATTTATATACACCATATTAAACTACATCTTAACTCAATCTCTTTGCAGATTCCTAAACATCTGGTAGAGTGTCTATTTTAGAAAAAATATGCCATAAGGCATTTTTCATTTTGCTTATACATATGTGCTTATATTTAGGGTGTAGGGATTTGAAATCAAACAAGATGACTGCTTATTTCAATTTCAGAAGGAGACAGAAATTTTCTTTTGTTATTCTGTTATCTCTCCTGCCTTTCCCATCTTTTACAGAGATCAGATTTTAAAGCCAAAGTGTAAAGCTCTCAATCAGAAACTACTCTTCATAATTATTTAGGGTGACACCATGTTGGCTATAAATTCAACACAACTGATTCTTTTCTCTGGCATTGAAATTATCTCTTTGAAGTCTTCACATAAACGTTGGAATTGTGGGCTGGAGTTTTAGCTTAGTGGTAGAGCACTTGCCTAGTATGTGTGAGGCACTGGGTTCTGATCCTCACTACCACATAAAGATAAACAAATAAAATAAAGATATCATGTCCATCTAAAACACAAAAATATATATATCTAAAAAAGAAAGTTGGATTGCGCTTAAGAACTGAATTGCCTGGGGTTGTAACTCAGTTGGTAGAGTGCTTGCCTTGCATGCACAAGGCCCTGGGTTCAATCCCCAGCACTACCAAACTACCAAAAAAACACCCCAAAAAACAAAAAAACAAAGTTAAAAAAAAAAAGAACTGTATTAATGAGGGCTGGCTAGAGTGGTAGAGCACTTGTCTAGCTCACGTTAGGCACTGCATTTGAGTCTCTGCACCACATAACAATTAATTAAATAACAGTATTGTGTCCATCTAAAAAAAACTGTATTAATGAAAAATATGTATTTTTAAATACTAGAATTTATCCTAAGCTTAGTGAGATGCTTATGCTATAAGAAGTACATGGAAATAGAAGCTAGATTAAATAAATACACTAAGTCTCCCATCTCTGGCTCCCTCCAGAGCATATACAAGTTGCTGTAAGACTCATTCCATTCACATTGTTCTATTTTTTTTTATTTTTGCCAGCTACATACAGTTGAATTTATCATGGCAAATAAATGTATGTATCCAGTTAACTGTTTATGGTACAAAAGTACTTTATGACAGAAGGATTCTGATTATCTTGTTAGTGGAACTTTCCAGGTCCATTGATAGAATGCAGCATAATATAATGATTATTCTTCCATAGTATTTACTTTTCAATTTCAACCTTCATGTTCCTTAGTACTTACAAATTCCTTTACTTTAGGTTTCCTTGGCACTGAAGAAATAAAACCATTTATATGTGATAATATCAGGTTTTACCCTTGAGCCATCCTGCAGACAGAATGAACAACAACATAAATATTCCTGAGCCTAGTTTCTCTTTCTTAGGCCCAGTGCATTTGGTAGCTCCTTTGAGGCTCCCCTCATTTTCTTCCCCTTTTTTCTTTTTTCTTTTTTTTTTTTTTTTTAATTTTGTATTTTGGTACCAGGAATTGAACTCAGATGTGGTGTTTTAGTTAGCTTTTTCACCACTGCATAGTAAACATCTGACCAGAACAACTTTAGAAAAATTTGAAGGCTCCAGAGTTTCAGAGGTCTTAGTCTATAGACAGCTGGCTCCACTCCTAGGGGCTCATGATGAGGCAGGATATCATGGTATAAAAATGTGGCAGAGAGAAGCACTCACAAGGTGATCAGGAAGCAGAGAGAGGTCTCCACTTGCCAGGTAGGAATACATGTCCCAAAGCCGTGCCCCAATTCCCACCTCCTCCAGCCACACCCTACCACTTCAGTTAATTCCATCAGGGATTAATTCACTCCTCCAAACCTTGCATTGTCTCACACTTGAGCTTTTGGGGGACATCACATCTAAACCATAATAGGCACTTAACCATTGAGTCACATCCACATCCCTTTTTGTTTTGAGACAGGGTCTTATTTAATTGCTTAGGTCCTCACTATGTTCCTGAGGGTGGCTTTGAACGTTTGATCCTCCTGCCTCAGCCTCTTGCCTCTTGAGCAGCTAGGATTATAGGCATGCACCACCACACCTGGCTTTACTTCTAACCTTCTCTGATATTCAGTAGAATCTAAACCATGCTTTTTTATTTTGAAACAGGGTCTTGCTAAGTAGCCAGGACTGGTCTCAAATTTGCAGTCCTCCTGTCTCAGCCTTCCTAGTAGCTGGGATTACAGGTGTCTGCCACCATGCCAGGCTTGCTTTTATTTATTGATTGATTCTGGAGATGGAACCCATGGGCACTTTATCGCTGAACTCTATCTCCAGCCCTTTTATTTATTTTTTATTTTATTTTGTCTGGCCTCCAACTTGCCATCCTCCTGCCTGAGCCTCCTTGGAATTACAGGACTGTACCACCATGCCCAGCTACTTTAATAGCTATAACCTCATTTTTATAGTTGTTGTTGATCCTGTCTTAACCAGATATTTAGTTATGCAGGTTTAGGATGGGATCTCTGTCTGCCCCAATTGAAAATATTTAAGAAAAAGCATTTGTTTTTATATGTTTTACTTTTGGCATTTGTTACATTCTGGGCACAACATTGTCAAGACCACTGTACTACTTTTGACAATGAGGGTTTACCCATAGGCCAGAATTGCTGCTACCCACTACTTGAAGATGACACTGCTATGGATTGTGTGCTGCATTTGAAGGCTTGGTGCCACTTGTTACACTTTTTACTGTGTATTAGTGGCTACTCTTGGACAACATGCTGCATTTGCCTAAATGGGCTGGAGAGACAGAGGTTTTCATGTTGAAGGACTTTCCTTAGCTTTGTTATTGAACTCCAGGCCTTGTGTGTGCTAAGCAAGTGTGGTACTGCTGAGTTATATCCCTAACCTCTGTGTTGAAGAAATAAGTAAAAATGACTCTGGATATAGGCCAATAAAACATCCCTGAGGGAAAAAAAATGTACAGTTTGCCTCACCCTGGAAAACAGTTTAGCTAGGACAAAAACTCCCAGAAGTAGAAATTCTGAGCTTATTCAGTTGAGAAGCTCTTGGTGTTTGCCCCTCAGCCTTTGTGAAATGGAACTTTTTTCCAAAAGCGGAGGTGGGGGTGGGAGGTAAGAATAAAGGTGACTTAACAACTTAATGTCACCTCCTAACCCTCTAATCGTGTCCTGTAGCTAAGTAGGTGAATGTCCTCATGTCACAGAGGCTAAGACTGACTTGTTCAGATGCTAAGTTAGGATTGGCTCTAGTTTGTGCTCAGCTACCTGAGGTGGCATTCAAGGTAGCAAAAAGCATAGAAAAATAGTGGGAGAATAATGCCAAATAACATTTTCATATCTGACTAAAATTTTCAGATTTCTTCTTGATTATTGTTTCCTAATCACATTCCACCCTCCTTCCTGTTTCATATCTAATAACCCAAAGCAGGAGAAAAGGACCAGGCAGATCACACTTTAATCTCTCCCATAGAGCTTTGATACTGATGAAAGCTTATTGAATTATAACTGCGAAGCAGCCTGAGAGGTATTCAGAAGGTAGTGGTAAGAGATAGTAGGTTTGGGCTTTGGGATAGTGAGGAATGAATGCTTGAATATAAATTTTGATGGTTTGCTTTTAACAACAAATCTTAGTGCTTTCCTTACTACCTACCTGCTTCCTGTTGGTCAGAAAAATAACAAATGGGGGGCTGGGACTGTGGCTCAGTGGTGGCACGCTTGCCTAGCATGTTGAGGCACTGGGTTCGATTCTCAGCACCACATATACATAAATAAAGGTTCATCAATAACTATTAAAAGCATTTAAAAAAAATAACAGATGTCTGGTTTAATATCCACTAGGGATGATTTTTGGCTAGATTTTGAGATCAGTATAGTTCAGATGCTGATAGCAAGAGATGATAGAATCTTAGATTTTAAATATATAAATAGATGGACACAATACTTTTATTTTATTTATTTTTATGTGGTGGTGAGGATCAAACTCAGTGCGTCCCATGTGCTAAACAAGTGCTCTACCACTGAGCCACAACTCCAGGCCCAGAAACTTACATTTTAATGTGGTATCTAGTATGATCTGGCTCCACATTCACCCATGCTAGGCCACTGAGCTACATCCCTAGCCCTTTAAAAAATATTTTTTGATACATGATCTTGCTGAAGTTGCCCAGGTTGACCTTGAACTTTCAATCCTCCTGCCTTAGCCTCCCCAGTAGCTGGAATTAAGGTGTGTTCCTATAATTAAATTGTCTTGGCTTAAGACCTGGCTTAAATTATCTTTTTAAAAATATTCTTGTATTAACCTTCTTTTAGATATGATTCCTTATAATTGCATTTGTCCTGCTTATGTGCTTCTGTATCTTTCAGAAGCATTTCCAAATTTCATTTTATAGTATTGAATGATAAGTCAAACCTAATTTTATTAACTGTCAGGGTGATTGTGATGATAAATTTGCCGCAGGTTCCAGTAGTCTCTTGTGTTAGATCAATTTTATTTCCTCCTTCCTCTCTACTCTGGAAACATTTATTGTTTATATGTTTGTTTTTGTAGTGCTGGATTGAACCTAGGACTTTATATATACTAGGCAAGCCCTCTACCATTGAGCTTCAGCCCCAACCCCATTTATTTTATTATTTATTTTTGGTATCAGGGGTTGAATCCAGGGACACTTAACCAGTGAGCCATATCCCCAGCCCATTTTTACTTTTTACTTTAAGATAGGGTCTCACTAAGTTGCTCAGGGTCCTGCTAAGTTGTTGAGACTTTGAAATTGTTATCCTCCTGCCTCAGCATTCTGAGCCGCTGAGATTACAGGCATGTACCCCGGCTCCTGGCCCTATCTATCTATTTATGGTACCAGGGATTGGACCCAGGGACACTTGATCACTGAGCCACATCCCCCACCCTTTTTATTTTATATTTTGAGACAGGTTCTCACCAAGTTCCTTAGGGCCTTGCTAAATTGCTGAGGCTGGCCTGGAACTTGTGATCCTCCTGCCTCAGCTTTCTGAGTTATTGGGATTACAGGTGTGCGCCTCTGCATCCAGTTTAAGCTTCTTATTCTAACAATAGCATCAGCTGATTTAAAAATTTCCTCTGATTCAACAAATCCTACTTAGGATGCTCTATAATTAAATTATCGATTATTTTCAACTTACAGCTTGGAGGACTATCCTATCCAAGCTATTCATATTTGTAGATACTCATTTAGTTTATCCAGCAAATACTTAGTAACTAACTACCATGTGCCATGCACTATGTTGGCACTTAGAATAAAGAGTTGAGCCTGGCACTTTGACCCATGCCTGTAATCCCAGCAACTCGGGAGGCTGAGGCAGGAGAATCACAAATTCCAAGCCAGACTCAGAAATGTAGCAAGGCTCTAAGCAATTCAGCGAGACTCTATCAAAATAAAAAATAAAAGGGCTGAGAGGTAGTTCAGTGATTGTGCACCGTTGGCTTTGATCCCAAGCACCCCCCAAAAAGGAAGAAGAGTTGAAGAAGTCAGGGTCATTGCTCTGTAGAGTTTATATTCTAATAGGGGAAACAGATTAATGGGTTATTAGAACAAAATTTGATTATGTGATGTCATTGAAGTGTTTGATTTTGAGTTTTTATGGGGGCTCATAACAGGGGTATCTGGTATAGAGTAGCGTAGGACCAGGGACAATCTCTCCATGCATGTGAAAAATATCTCTAATCTCTGTGATGTTTAAAGAAATTCAAAGGGATAAGCAAGAATTTGACAGATGAATGGAGAGTGCAAAACATGTGTTTCAGGCAGAGATTAGCATAATCAAAGGCTCAGTGGTAAAACTACTCTTGGAGCATAGAAGAACTATAAATTCACTATGACTAGAGAATAAAGAATAGAATGGTAAGAGATGAAGCTGGAGTGCTAGAGGTCAAAAGTAGAGCATCTTGAAACTTCATTAGTTTGGATTTTATCCTAACAT
The DNA here is from genome assembly GCA_020662805.1 of Glaucomys volans. NCBI lineage: Eukaryota > Metazoa > Chordata > Mammalia > Rodentia > Sciuridae > Glaucomys > Glaucomys volans. The sequence continues at coordinate 259,699 of JAJEJO010000172.1, read as the reverse complement.
CTATAGAAAATAACTGACTTTTTAAGTGAATCGAAGAAATTGATTTTGAATTTTTAAGAATAATTCTTCTGCCAGGTGTGGTGATGTGCACTTATAATTGCAGCAATTTGGGAGGCTGAGACATGATTCCAAGTTCAGAGTCAGCCTAGGAAACACAATAAGACCTTCATTAAAAAAAAAATAACTTTTATTATATTTGCAGAGTAGATTGGAGAACAAGATAGAAGTAATTAGGAATCTGTTAACAAAAACCAGTTGATTGATGGATACCTGGATTAGAATAGTATTTATAGGAAAGGATCAAAGTAGATGGATTTAAGAGATTTTGAATTCAAAATATCTTTGATATTATCTTGGTAACTGATAACATGTTGGGATGAGATTGAAGGAGAAAGAAGTCAGGAGTCATGCCCAGGTTTTAAGCATAGCCAAATTTTTGTTGGAACAATTTACTGATAGAGGGAACACTGTAAGAAGGCTAGTTTGCAGGAGAGGATTAGGAGTTTAACTTGAGACATGTTTCAGATACCTACATTGTATTTGCTGAGGATGTGATGGCAAGCAAAACAGATTTGATTGCCCTCCTTGTAGCATACATTCTAGAAGGAGAGACCAAATGAATCACATATGTGATTATAATTATATAATTAAATATATATAATTATACACTGTTAAGACTATAAGAAGCAAAAGTTACAGGGTGCTAAGGGCCCACAAATTGGGAGCTGACGCTGGGTGCTGTGGTGCATGCCTGTAATCCCAGCGCCTCAGGAGGCTCAGACAGGAGGATTCTGAGTTCAGAGCCGGCCTTAGCAAAAGTGAGGCACTAAGCAACTCAGTGAGACCCTGTCTCTAAATATAATACAAACTAGGGCTGGGGATGTGGCTCAGTGGTCAAGTGTCCCTGAATTCAATCCCCAGTACCTCCTCTCCCCCCAAAAAAAGAAAAATTGGGAGCTGACCCCTTCTGAAGGGAGAGGAAGGATCAATGAAAATATCCATGAAGAAGTTTGAGTAAATATCTGAAGGATGAATGGAGTTAATTTGAAGGAGAGAATGAATGAACCAAATAGAAATGTTCCTTGAGATCTGTGTATTGTATATTCCAGCAAACTGCAAATATAAAGACATAAGAGTTATCAGTGTGAAGCTATAAATGGTAATTGATGCCATGGAAGTGAGTGAGCTTACCCAGAAAGACTATGTCTATGCTGAATGACATAGGATAAAACACTGAAGAACACCAAGGAGGAAGCTTACTAACTTAGATGGTTTATTAGAATGTACTTCCCTGTGTAAAACATTTTATTATCCTCTGAAAAATCTTATAGAACTTGTTTGGTAGTTTTATTTGATTTTACTGTGTTGAGGCATATTTTAAGAAAAAGTTTCTTTCCCATGTGACTTGTGAACAATGGAAGAGTGGTGTTTGCTTTTTACTTCAATCACTTTCCATAGATTTTCTTTTCCCTGCCTAGCCTCTAGATCACTCTCAACTTCCATAATAATATTAAAACAAAAGCATAGACATTGTAATCAGACTTGTGTTTGAATCTCATCATTGCCACTTAAAGATGGAGGATCTTTCATAAGTTACCTCTTTGTATCTCATTTTCCTTAAATTTTGTATGAATTAAAATAGAAGCCGGGCGTGGTGGCGCACGCTTGCAATCCAAGCGACTTGGGAGGCTGAGTTAGGAGGATTGCGAGTTCAAAGTCAGCCTCAGCAATTTAGCGAGGCCCTAAGCAACTCAGTGAGACCCTGTCTCTCAATAAAATACAAAATAGGGCTGGGGATGTGGCTCAGTGGCCGAGTGTCCCTGAGTTCAATCCCTGGTTCCAAAAAATAAATAAATAAATAAAATAAAGTAGAGCCAAAATGCATTGTAAATACATAGTATATGATAGTCTAATAGATGTAGGCCAGCAACAAATGTTTGTTCTGTTTTCCTTTCTCTTTGAAGTCTCCCTTTGTTTTTCAGGCAAATGAGTTTTTCATCTGTGATCATTTATGCTTTATACCACCTCTTCATGTAACAGCAGCTTTTCTGCCAGAACAGAGTTGTCTTGCATTTTAGTGGTAAAAGTCCTTTCTAGAGAGGAAGTATCGGAAGATTTCCGGGTAATTCTAATCCAAGATTTTTCAGCACTATTAATATTTAGGACTAGTTGTGGGGGTGGTCCTGTGTATTGTAGGATGTTTAGCAGCATTTATTCCTTTACCCACTATAATGTCAGTGGCATCTCCATCACATTTCCAGAATTGAGACAGTCAGAAATGTCCCACACATTGCCAGGTGTCTCCTGAAGGGCAAAATCTCTGTTTGAGAACCTTGCTAAAATATTCTGTTTCTTAGTGTGGATGCTGTTTACATAACTGTGTTCAGCTTACGAAAATGCAAACTTCTACATATGCAGTAGGCACAGTTTTCTGTTGTAAATGTTATATTTCCATAGAAAGTAGAGAATCAGGCTCCCTGATCTATAACTATACCTAAATACTACATTCCTAAAGTTTGGCAAGGTGGAATTAAGGGAAGAGAGAAATTTATGGTAGGATGGAAAGACAGCAAAGAAAGACTCTGACTTTTAGGTTTTGTTTTGTTTCTTTTCATCCTTTAGCCAATAAGGTATGGAATTCAACCTAGGGAAATTCCTATTATAAGATTTCATAATAAATCCTGGGTGTAAGACAGAGTCGAATTATTATTCTTCCCAATTTCTGTGTGACAGCAAAGAAGAGAATCACCTGATTTTAGTCTTTTACTGATGACCACTGAAGTTACTTCCGAAAGGGTTTGCTTTTACCTTTAGTATAAAATCTTTGCAGTTTGTCTTTACTTTGTATGGGTGGGTAGAAATTCCTTCGCTATTAGATGATGTTGACTGTTCCTTGAGTTGAGTCCCCAAAGATGTTTTTAGATAGGGCCCAAGCTGACAGCAATAGGTTAAGTAACACACCTCAGTGTCTTGAGAAGAGTCCAAGAAAAGATTCTGTTTTGAAGTTTGAAAGATCCTGTAAAAAGAGAGCAGGCCTTGGGCCAAGTAGCCTTTGAGGTGGTAACTAGCTCATAAACAAGAGCTGGCATGTGCCAACAAAGTTTCTCATCCTGACTCCGGAGTTGGCTGAAGAGAGAAATGTGTGGAAGGCTCTCTGTAAGTGGAGGAGTTGTTAATGGTTTTGACTGTTGTGTGGCTAGAAAAGAAGCAGGCAGAGTTTAGACCTGGTCTCTGGGGTCTGGGCATTGCCCTAAGAGGAAATTTTTTTTTTCCTTTCTCCTTCCTTGTTTTATTTTTTCTTCCCCTCCCCTTTAGTATTAACATTTCAAGGTACAGGAAATAGTTGGATATTGAATGTTTTATAGCTCTTCTAGAACAGCCTGTATGCCACAACTAAAGCCAGAAAGGGTTTAACTAGGTAAAATCAAGGCTCATAACCTTTATAAAAATACCCAACAAGGAACCCTCAGTTTATTTGGAAGTTTTTAAGTTTTACTAAAGTCCCATCATTTCCAGCTTGGTTTTTTAAAAGGGAATAGGCAGTCATGATGGCTAAGGCAAGGAGACCAGTAAGAACTGGAGCTGGCAAACAGTATAAGCCATCTGGGGAAAAAGGAAAGTGGGGGAAGTGGGAGCAGTGTTGTGGGAAAAAGAAGTGTAACTATGCCGCTGGACCCCTGTCCCCTCATTATTCTTTATTGGCCTTGGCAGCTGCCAAAGTTTGCTCAATAGAGTCGTGGGCTGGAGATTGTTTCTTAATGCCTGTGCAAGAATACCATGCTCCAGCTGTGTTATCTAGATTCTGGGCCTCTGGTGTTTGGCTAACTAACACTGAGACATCTGGTGACTTTAGACAAAAGCCTATTTTGTCAGAAAGAAAATTGGGGCAAAGTGTAAGCATTGCTGTCTCTGATGCCCTCAGGGTAAACTGTCTGCTTGGCAAGTGGGAATGCCTTGACCTTGTCAGTTTACAGCTACAATCCACTTGATTTTATGGTTTGGTTTGGTTTGTTTTGTTTTGTTTTGTTTTGTTTTGTTTTGTTTTGTTTTGTTTTGTTTTGTTTGAGGCTGTTCTCTTCTAATAAGGTTTTAGCATTCGGGCTAACTGTCTTCTAAAAAGTTTTAGCTGGACACAGTGGCATACAGCTGTAATCCCAGCAACTCTAGAAGCTGAGGCAAGAGGTTTACTAGTCTGAGCCCAGCCCGGGCAACTCAGTAAGACCCTGTCTCAAAATTTTAAAAAGTTTAAAAAGAGTTGAGCTGTAGCTCAGTGGTAGAGCACCCCTGGGTTTGACCCCCAGTACCACCAAAAGAAAAAAAAAAAAGAGAAAGAAAGGAAAAGAAAAACCATACTTAATTCTATCATACTCCCCTCCAACCCATGCTGAGGGAATCACACATGCTCTGCAAGTACTCTACCACTGAGGTATATCTGCAGCCCTTTTGTACTTTTTTATTTTGAGATAGAGTCTCACTCAGTTGCCCACACTGGGCTTAGACCTGGAATCCTACCTCAGCCTTGCATGTAGCTGCCTAGCTCCATGGTTTTTTTTCTTAACAGAAGAATCCTACCTCAGCCTTGCATGTAGCTGCCTAGCTCCATGGGTTTTTTTCTTAACAGAAGAAAACCAATAATGGCAGATGTTATTGGATTTGTACTGACTTGGGCATGATCTATACCTCATGAATCTCAGTCTTGTTCCTTTAAGCATCTTTAATTTCCTCGTTAGAGAACTGACCTGATTTGGCCCTGCCTGGTTAGATTTTATTATATATGCTGGGTTCCTCCCTGGAGTAGGAAATTCATCTTCTGTATTTGAGTTTTTATAATTTGTCTTAAACCAAGTTTTTATCTTCATTGGTGATTGTCTTTAGAAGTCTGGGTGTTTGTTTTTAAATTGATGGTGGTGAGTGAGTGTGTAGGGAATAGTAGTTTTGTTATTTTTAAAGACTTAATGTTGATCTGGTATCCCCTTTGAAAAGAGGTGTCAGTGATATCAATTAATATAACAACTTGCTTTCATCGATGAGTTTGGTCAAGAAACAATATTAAGATATTTATTATTGTATAACTTTCATGGAATCTAAGACAAACTAATCCACAGGGGCATTTTCCTTTCTCCTACAGTAACATTTTAGTTAATGAAGCTACCCAGAAACAAGTTCTTTTTTTTTCCTATATTATTTTCTGTGTGGATTTATATGTTAACCAGTCTAATTCTTCAGATATTTACAAAGATGTATAGATTTAAGTTTGACCCTTAATAGATTCAGTGTGTGGGGGGTGTAGGGATGCCATGGATCAAATTCAGGGCCTCACACATTGCTAGGCAAGCACTCTACCACTCAGCCAGATCCCCAGCCCTACATTCATTCTTTTACATGTATGCACACAATTTTCCGAGCACCATTTGTTGACAAAAGATTGTTTTTTCCCTGTTGGATTGTCTTATCACCCTTGCGGCAGATCACTTGACAATAACTGTATGGATTTTTATATGGACTTTCAGTTCTGTTCCATGAATCTATTATTTGTTTATTTTTATTTTTTTTATTTATGTGTTTTAAATTTTCATTTATTTTATGTATTTAAAGTCTGACTAAGTTGGTCAGGCTGTCTTCAAACTTTTAATTCTCTTGGCTCAGCCTCCAAGTATCTGGGATGGGATTACAGGCATGTACTATTGCACCCAGCTACAATTTTGATTACTATATCTTTGCGGTGAAGTTTCAAAATCAAGAATCATGAATCTTCTTTGTTCTTCTTTTCAAAATTGTTTTTTAGGTATTCTGAGTGCTTTGTATTTTCTTATGAATTTTAAAATCAGCTTACCATTTTCTGCAGAGAAGCCAGTTGAAATTTTGATACAGATTTTGTTGAATCTGTCACTCAGTTTGGAGTTTACCATAATTCAGCAATATAAAATCTTCCGTGAGACTGGGGTTATGGCTCTGTGGTAAAACGCTTGCCTAGCATGTGTGAGGCCCTGGGTTTGATCCTCAGTACCACATAAAAATAAAATAAAGGTATTGCGTCCATCTACAACTAAAATAAAATATTAAAAAATATCTTCCAATCCATTGTCTTTCCATTATTTACGACTTCTTTAATTTCTTTCAATGAAGTTTTATTGTTTAATGCACAAATCTTGTACTTCTTTTGTTAAACTTATTTATAAACATTTTGTACTTTTATTTTGTTTTTTTGTTTTGTTTTGTTTTGTTTTGTTTGGAACCAGGGATTGAACTCAGGGACACTCGGCCACTGAGCCACATCCCCAGCCCTATTTTTGTATTTTATTTAGAGACAGGGTCTCACTGAGTTGCTTAGGGCCTCGCTAAGTTGCTGAGGCTGGCTTTGAGCTCGTGATCCTCCTGACTCAGCCTCCCAAGTCGCTTGGATTACAGGCGTGCGCCACTGCACTCGGCCATTTTGTACTTTTAAATGCTTTGTAAATGGAATTATTTTTTCAATTTCATACTTGGAGTTTTATTGCTAGTATATAGAAATACAGTTGATTTCTATACATTGATCTTATATCTTGTGGTCTTACAAAAACTGATAGGGTTTTTGTGCATTCCTTGGGGTTTTCTTTTTTTTTTTTTTTTTTTCTCTTTCTCTTTTTTGCAGTGATGAGAATTAATCCCAGAGCCTCATGCTTGCTAGGCAAGCATTCTACCATTGAGCCATATGCCCATCCTCCCTAAAGATTTTCTACATGTAATATCATACCATTAGCAAATAGAGATAGTTTTACTTCTTCCTTTCCAATCTGGATGACCTTTTTCTTGCCTACTTTTCTGGCTGTACCCTGCAATACAATGTTGAATAAAAGTGGCAAAAGGAGACAACTTCACCTTGTTTCTGATTTAGGTGGATCTGGTACGGGGGATTGAACCCAGGGGTGTTCTACCACTGAACTACAATCTCCAGCCCTTTTTATTTATTTATTTTGAGGGTCTCACCAAGTTGCCAAGACTAGTCTTGAATTTGAGATCCTTCTGACTCATCCTCCCAAGTTGCTGGGATTACAGGCCTAAACCACCTCATCCACTTGTTTCTGATTTCAGGGAGAAACTTTTAATCTTTTCTTGTTACGTATGATGTTAACTGACTGAGAACTTTTTCATAGATTGCCTTTGTTAATAATGTAATTTTAAGGGAAACATTTATACTCTTATTGAAGAGTAGTTGGATATCTATATCTATATACTCACATATACATATATACACATATATATGTATACACACATATCTACATATCTATATATACATATATGTGTATATATATATGTACACACACAGATAAAATATATATAAATAAAACAAGATAATCCATGAGGGACATATGGGGAGGGTGACTTGGTAGAGAAACCTATGAAATATAAAGCATACAGGATTGAGACATTTGGATTCTAGTATCCATTCCACTTTTTAAACAGTGTTAACTTTGGTCATTCTGTTTGATTTCTCTGTTTCCTTCCTTCGTGCTTTCTGTTCATCAAATATTTATTGAGTATCCAGTTTGCCACATATTTTGAGTATATAAGGGTCTTTGTCCTCAGACGTCAATTGACACTCTATTCTAGCAATCTCTTTTTTATCTGTGAAAATAGTAGGGTTGAGAACGTTGATTTGTAGGCGTGTGTTACAGCCTTGCTTGTTTTCAGAATTCAGTATGATCTTAGTGTTAGACTTGGCCTGATATGTAAGATGCCATGAGGGCTACTTATATAGTCTCTTTGGCATTATTTCAAACTACTATTGTTAAAAGTAGTGACTCCTAAGTATCTATCCTCTTGCCCTGACCTCTTTCCTAAATTCAACAATGATATCCAGGTACCTAATAGATTTCTTGTTTAATTTTTCAAATATACTTCAGAGTCACCAAGTCCAAGCAATTATTATTCAGCCCCAAAGACTGCCTCTCACTATTGCTTTCACCAGTGCTTTCTCAGTTTCAGTAATGGGAATACATCTTCCCAGTCACTGAAACTAGAAACTTCAAGTCATCCTTGATACTTTTTCCTCACTGCTCACATCTAGTATAAGGATGCTGAGAATCGAACCCAGTGCCTCACACATGCTAGGCAAGTGCTCTACTGCTGAGTTACAACCCCCACACCCTAAAGGATCCTTGATTGACTATTTCCTACTGTTCTACACATCTCTTTACTATACCTCTTCTCTGTTGTTGTTGTCTTTTTTTTTTCTTTTTTTCTTTCTTTCTTCTTTCTTTTCTTTTTAAGGATGAAAGTTTGTTTTGACTCACAGCTTCAGCGGTTCAGTTCATGGTCAGCAAACTGCATCATTCCCAGTCTGAGGTGAAGCCTAGCATTATGGCAGAAGGGCGTAACAAAGCAAAGCTGCTTACTTCATGACAGGAAGCAGAGATCGCCTCTTTATACTTGCTGCCAGTTCCTATGTTCAGACTCTCAACTTTTGTTACCTCAACAAAATTTCACCCTGTCATTCAGGACCACCTTAAATGTAACTTCCTCTTTATAGCATATTTTTGTTAGCCAACTGCTAAGACTTCTAAGTGAAATTAAACTTTTATATCAGTGTTATGGAAACACTGAATATTGTATAGGAGTTAATAGAATCAGGCAGACTTGAGTTTCAATTCTGGCTCTGAATAGGTGTTATGACCTTGAGTGTATTACTTAGGGTCTCTGAACCTCAGTTTTCTTATCTGTGAAGCTATTTGCTATTTTGTATAGCAGAAATTAAGATTAAATGTAGTTATGGAGATAATAATTATGGTAGTGATGGCCACAATATTGAATGTATATTTTTTCAAAGCACTGGGCTAAGTATAATATTTGATAGATCCTGCTCATGAAAGCGAGTTAACTCAGGTCAGGCATGGTGCTGTGCACCTGTAGTCCTAGCTACTTGGAAAGTTGAGGAAGAAGGATCACTAGAGTCAGGGAGTTTGAGACCAACCTGGGCAAAACAGCAAGACCCCATCTGGAAAGGGAGGATGAGAGGGAGAAGGAAAGACAGGGAAGGAAAAGGCAGTTAATTTATTGTCGAATGTGTAGCAGGTAACAAAAGCTAGTATTTCCTGTGTGGTCGTCTTTCACTAGGTGTAGAGTTTTCAGGTAAGAAATATGTCTTGTCTGTTGTCAATTAACAGTAAGATAGATCATTAAGAAACAGTTGTTTAGTTTGAATTTATTTAGTGTGATTTGAGGCAGTACTAAGAGGTCTTTTTCAGAATAATAGTCCCTGTTAACTTGATGGCAGTTTCTTTGGGATCTGAAGGTTTTGTTTCCTATTAAAGTACACATACTCCTGGAAAGAAATAATACTTTGAGCTATTATCAACAACCATCTTATGAGAATTAGTTGTTTATCAATTGCTTTCTTATTTGAGGAATTTGCAGGGTGAGACTTGCATGGGAAAGAGGAGGGAAAGAGACCTGAACACAGTATCATGGGAAGCAAATTGCTATTTCCCATTCACCTCAAAATTTCTGGTTCTTTTTCTTAATTTGTAGTGTGTATCACTCCCCTTAACATACATGGACTGCCTTTCATAGCCTTGGCTCTGTTGTGGATTAGATAATGTAGAAATGAGTCATTTCCATTATATGAAGATCTGAATTAGATTATTTAGGACTTTGTGATATTGTGGACATGATGGCAGACTCACTCTATGTATCTTTAGGTTTCTGCTCTTTTTTGTCAGTTTGTTCACTCAATAATTTACATTGAATACTGAGAGAGAATATCATAGACCTAATCTCTAATTTTGGCGAGCTGTTTTGTAAATGAATGTCAGCTATCAACTACCCTTTGAACTGTCCATAGGATTTTTTTTTTTTTTTTTTGCAGTGCTGGGGATTGAACCCAGAGATTTGTGCTTACTAGGCAAGCACTCTGCCAATTGAGCTGTATCCCCAGCCCCTGTCCAGAGGATTTTTAAGCACAAAATTAGATGGTAAATCTGAAAGCACTAAAAGTCTATCCAAATGCAAAGTGAGTTATGCCTATATAATTTTGGGAACATTCACTTAATTTTCTGAAAGACTTGGAAGAAGAGAATTTCCAAGGCCTTTGTCAACTCTAAAATTCTGAGAGATTCCATAAATCTCTCTTTCTAAGGTACGTCCTTTGCTTCCACATAGTCTCTTTTCAACTCAGCAGCAGTTGTTTCTTTGAAACTTGTCCAGTGTCACTCCTCTGTACAGAATTCTACTTTGGCTCTTCATTTCATTTAGAGAAAGAGCCAGTGACCTATAAGACCCTGCATGATCCACACTTCTCTATGCCATACCTTTGTGGCCTTTTCTTCTGTTTGTCCCCTCTCGTTTCCCTTCAGTCATACTGAACTTTGCTGTTCAGGGGATCAACAGCAGATCCCCTGTATGATTCTTACACATGGTCTGACTACTAGAATTCTCTTATAGATTAGTAGCATCAACTCCCTCCTCTAAGTCTTTACTCAAATGTCACCCTATTTTAAATTTGCAACTGCCTCTGCATTCTCCCACTCCCTACTCCTTTATCCTGTCCCATTATTTTTTCTCAGAGTACTAATCTTCTAATTTCCTATATGTGTACTTTATTTATATTGATTGACTGATTGATTGCAGTACTGGGGAATTGAGCCCAGGGCCTCACATGCTAGGCAAGTGCTCTATCACCAAGCGGTATCCTCAGCCCTCTGTGTGTCCTGTATTATGTTTATTGTCTGACTCGGATACCTGCTAGAATATAAGCTCTACCGGGACAGAAATTTATTTTATTTTGGTTTGTGTATCTTTGTTTCTCAAGCACATATCTATAATAGTACCTGACCCAATATATATTAACTAAATATATGGTTGAACTGTGTACTGTGAAGAATAAGTGTCAATTTTAGCTGATATGAGCCTTAGTTGATTAATTTATAATATGATGGTTTTGATCTCTTTTATGTCAGAGGCTTTTCTCAGATGTCTGGAATCCTTGATGTCTGCTCATGTTTTAAATATCTTTAAGATGGAGTACTGAGAGATGTTTTGAAAGTTCTGAGTACATCTGCAGGACACATTTATGGTGAGCTTCACAGTGAGATGACTGTTAAGTAGAGGAACCCCCAATATCAATATCTTTAGGTCTTTACTTATGGGTTTTCCAGATTCCTTAGAAAAGTCTCTTCCAATCTTGGAGGAGGGTGAAGACTCACTGCCAGCTTTCTTTGAACCAAGTGAAAAAGGGGACTACAGACTCAGCTGTCAGCAGTCAATATGCTTATATCCACATTTTATACCCTTATTTTAGGTTTGATACTTGTGTCCTCCACTATGCACTATTCCAGAGAATTAAACCTTCAGTCTTCTGAGTGGAAGAAAGTGTCTAAATAAGAAAAGAAATTAAGGGTATAGCTACTACTTTTTTGTTGTTGTTGTTGTTAATTTTTTTGATACTGGGGGCTGAACCCAGGGATGCTTTACCACTGAACAACATCCCCAGCCCTTTTTATTTTTTATTTTGAAATAGGATCTCACTGAGTTATTTAGGGCCTATTTAGTTATTTAGGGCCTCAAACTTGCAATCTTCCCGGCTTAACTTCCCAAGTCACTAGGATTATAGGCATGTGCCATTGCACCTAGCCAAGGATTTAACAATTCTTTATGCAATTTTTGAAATTCTATTTTATTTATTTGTTTGTTTGTTGATTGATTGATTGATTGATGGTGCCAGGGATGGAACCCAGGGGCACCTAACCACTAAGCCACATTTCCACCTCTATTTTGAGACAGGATACAGCTGGTTGCTCAGGCTGGCCTTGAATTTATGATCCTTCTGCCTCAGCCTCCCAAGTAGCTAGGATTGTATGAGCCTGCTCTTATCATTTATTGAATCTTTTTTCCAAAGACACCATCTTTAGGTTTGTTTCTGCCCCTTTTGTCAGTTATTTCACTTATTACATCATCATATCACATTTTTTTTCTTTTTTTTTAATACATATTTTTTTAGTTGTTGATGGACCTTTAATTTATTTATATGCAGTGCTGAGAATCAAACCCAGTGCCTCACACATGCTAGGCAAGCACTCTACAACTGAGCTACAACTCCAGCCATTTATCACATTTCTTGATGAAAAGTAATGTCTTGGAGGAGGCATAGCATGGTAATTAAGAGCTTAGCTTAGTGGTCAACTGCCTAGTTGAATGCTAGCATTTACCAGCTAAATGATTGATTTGGTGCAAGGTATTTAAATTCACTAGACCTCAGTCTCATCTGTAAGATAAGGAACATACATTTGGGGGTTATTTGTGAGAAGAAAATGCATTAACATATGTAAAGCTCTTTTAATTTTATATAACATAGTGAATGCTATGCAAAAGCATTGTAACAGGGCAAAATTGTCTTCATATCCTTTCTAGACTGACTTTAAAAGTGTTCTCATATACTCTTTCCATAATCTAATTCAGCTATTCATTGAAGTCACACTAATTTTATAGATTTAACTTAAGGGAGATATTGTCCTTTCAATATTGTAATAAAATACTACATTATCATTACCATACTAAGAATGTGGTATGTCACTTTGTTTTACTCATGGTCTTATATCAATTCAGTAACAAGTTGTTTTCTGTTCCTACCTAATTTCAAAACACAAGAAGAAAGAAATATTAGGTCTTAGGTAAGCTTCATGAGTGGGTCGTTATTGGCTAGGTTTTCTCCTAGGAGAATAATAGCGAGAAAAACATGATGCTATAGACTTTATCCTTAAATGCTGTATAAGTGTTTTATACTGTATTAAGCAGATCTTCTCAGCACTGTCTCACATTTCTTCACCCTAATATGTTCTAGTGTTTGAGAGAATAAAAAAGAAAATCCTAAGCCAGGAGAGGTGGCACACACCTGAAATCCCAGCGACTCAGGAGGCTGAGGCAGGAGGATCTTGAGTTCAAAGCCAGCCTCAGCAATTTAGCGAGGCCTGAAGCAACTCATTGAGACCCTGTCTCTAAATAAAATATAAAAAGGGGCTGGGGATGTGGCTCAGTGTAAGCTCCCCTGGATTCAATGCCTGGTACCAAAAAAGAAAATCCAATAAACTATAACCTCTGGAATGGTAATGATAAAACTCTGAATACCACCTGAGTGAGTACATGCAAATGAAATGTGCAAATGCAGTTGGTTTTTCTAAATTTCACCATTGGGATTTTCCCAAGGGAGAACCCACCCAGCAAATCCCTGCTGTTGGAGAGAAAGCTAGTTTTTCTAGCAGAGTATGCTGTTTTGTTTTTTAGTCACTGTCCTCCTCTTTCCTAGGTCTTTCTGACCACCTGCCTGTGAATTCTAGATAGGTTTTTTGTTGTTCATTTTTGAAGTAGATATAGTACTTTTGATGGTATGTAAATTGAACTGCCTGAATCTCAAAACCTAACCTGCTTCTGTTAGGTAACTGCTCATACAGAATGTCAAGTGGGGAAAAGATTCTTTGATTCCAGTGAAAGCTTCAGAAGTCCAATACCCATGCTTTTAAACATGCTTGTTCCTATTTTCCAGATTCTACCCTACTCCACATGTTTTTGGTTTGATAAGTGGTTATGTTTGCATTAGGAAGTGGGCTGTATTAGGGTTTGGGTTTTTGTTGGGGATGTTGGCTAAGTGTAAGCTGAGTTGTTGTTTCTTTTGTTTTTGGTACTTGGGAATGAACCCAAGAGCACTTTACCACTAAGCTACATTCCCAGCACTTTATTTTTTATTTTGAGACAGGGTCTTGCTGATTTGTTTGGGTCCTCACTGATTTGCTGATTGGCCTCAAACTTGCGATCTTCCTGCCTCCGCCTCCTGAGTAGCTGGAATTAATGGTGTGCACCTGATCTGGTTATTGTTTTTTTGTTTTGTTTTTTGTGGGGTGGGGTGGGTAATGGGGAGTGAAACCAGGGGTGCTTAATCACTAAGCCCCATCCCCGGCCCTTTTTTTCTATTTTATTTAGAGACAGGAGCTCACTCAGTTACTTACAGCCTCGCTAAGTTGTTAAGGCTGGCTTTGAACTCGTGATCCTTTTGCCTCAGCCTCCTGAACCATGGGCATTACAGGTGTGTGCCACCACACCTGGCTTGTGGCACACGCCTGGCTTGTTTTTATTTTTTTAAGACTTATTTTGAACTGAAAGATAGATCAGTAGAGATACTAATCAAAATAGAGTGACATATATAGTTCTATTTTTGTGTATGTGGGTATACTAATATGAATAAATAAATAAATGGGGTAGTAATTGTCAGTTATATAGAATAAACCTTCAGTCTTCTGAGTGGAAGAAAGTGTCTAAATAAGAAATATATACTTTATTTGTTTTTGCAGTACTGGGGATTGAACTCAGGGGCACTTTACCACCAAGCCACATCTCCAGCCCTTTTTATTTTTGACAAAGTTGCTGAGGACTTCACTGAGTTGCTGAGGCTAGTCTCAAACTTGTGATCTTCCTCCCTTCCAGCACCCTTAGTTGCTAGTATTACAGGCATATGCAATTGCACCTGGTGAATAATATGTTTTGTTTTGTATGATGGACCTTTATTTTTATTTCTTTATATGTGGTGCTGAGATTTGAACCCAGTTCCTGACACATGCTAGGTAACTGCTCTACCACTGAGCCACAATCCCAACCCACTAAACTGTATTTTTTTAAAATGTTTTATTAAGCATACAGAGTGAACTGGGGATGTCCCCCAGTGGTAAAGGGCCTAGTATGTGTGAGGCCCTGGGTTCAATTCCCAAACTGCCAAAAAAAGAATACACTAGTTATATATTTATAGCTCAGTGAATTTCACCAGTTTGAACACACACCCTTGTAACTAGCAGTCAAATCAATACTCAGAACATATCTAGTCCCTGGAAACTTCGTTTGTGCCCTCTTCTAATCTCAAACTTCCCAAAACTAACCACTATGCTTCTTTCATTAGTTTTGTTTGTGTTTAATTTTTATATAAATGGTGCTATACACTAGATACTTTTGAGGTTGTGAGAGTCATACATATAGTTTCGTGTAATTGTAGTTTGTTCAATCTTTTTGCTCTGTAATAGTTCATTGTGCGAGTGCACATTTTATCTACCATTCTGCTGATGAGTTTTTGAGTACTTATACTTTTTTTAGAGCACCTCTCACCTATTTTTTTTAATGACTATGGACATTTTCAGAAATATGCTGATGAGAAAAATCTGAAAATTCTTCCTTATTAGTTCTCTGCTTTAGAAATTCTATAATGGTGAATGAAATACCTTTGAGTATAGAAACTTATCTGTCTGAATATTTTCCAAACCATCCAACCATTGCATCAATTACCTTTTGCTTTGTAACATAGCATCACACTTACTGGCTTAAAATAATCACCATTTATTTGGTTTTTGATTCTGAGGGACAGCAATTTAGTCTGTTCAGCTACTTGGTCCTAGTGGTCTGGGCCAACTTGGCTTACCTTGGTTGACAGCTGAGCTGCCTTTACCATGTGGTCTCTCCTTTCATAGCAGATTGTATTGTGGTTATTCATATGTTGATCTTCTTCCACAAGAGGAAATGTGAAATATGTTTAAGGCAGAGAACTGACACAATTTGTTGCTGTCACTTCTGTTGACCAAAGCCAATTCACAATGCTAGCACAGATTCAAGAAGTAATGAACTGAGCTGAAGGTATAACTTAATGGTAGAGTGTGTAGCATGGTATTGGGTTCAATTCCCAGCACACAAACAAAAACTAAAATTTCATGTCCTGGTGAGAAAAATCCAGGGTCAGGGATTTGGGAATGGGAAGAATTTGTGACTACCACATCCATATTTTGCATTTTCTTTTAGGAAAATAAAACTGCAGTGATCAACTTGCCTGGCAGCTCCTCTTTTGCACTTGATAGGCACTTAAATAAGTTTTATTTTTTACTTCTGTTTTGAAGCAGTGTTTAAAGAGATATATGGAACTAGGACTATCTTGTATTGAGGTAGAATTTTTATTCTTCCTCCTCCTGCCTTTTTTTTTTTTGTCTGTTATCTTTCATCTTATCATTTAAGAGCTTAAGACTACTTCATCAGAAAAGCATTTTCTGTCTTTGTGTCTTTCCCTCTGGCATCATACTCCACCACATCTGGCATCATTTCTTTGAACCTCCAGAGAAAGCATAGTATCCATAACTTTTTATTACACTTAGTTGTTTACATGTCTGTTTTCTCTAAGCATCTATATGTGTCCCTAGTGTCTGGCATGCACATCTTTTTAAATGATGGATGAAATTGTGAGAGAGCTGCTAGAGTTTTTCTTCACTAAATCTATCTTCTCTGTTTTAGTTCAAAATTGTTCATCTCCGTGCTTCTATCTGAATGTAACTTCTTTTAAATGACTGTTAGTATTGAGATTAAAGTTACTGATTAAAGGTCAGATATCACTATCCATCTATGTGAATTGCTATAATTTGGGGGTTTTGTTGTTATTCTTTTGTGGTACTCGGGATTTAACTCAAAGCCTTGTGCATGCTAGGCAAGCACTCAACCACTGAGCTATATCCCTACCCCTTTTTAAAAAATTAAATTTTGAGATAGGGTCTTGGACACCAGGCTGGGCCGAGAGTTGCAATCTTCCTGCCTGCGACTCCCAAGTAGCTGGGATTACAGGCATGTAGCACCATGCCTGCTTTTGGTATAACTTGTTCGAGCCAAAAATTCTTTTCTTCACTCCTATGATACTATGCTTTTATTTGAAATGTAGCATTTTATATAGATATGCCTTTAATACTTTGAAGGATGGAATAATTCAGTACATATAATGAATATTTGCCTTTTTCCCCCCTTCCAATTACCTAAACCTCTGCCCCTTGGGATTATTCCTCACCTTATGAGTCTACTATAAAATCTGAAAATGCCAGATGCTTCTTTTCCCAGATCTCTTAGCAACAAGATCTAGCTTCATCTACCAGATGTATTACTTTTAGATAATTTCTGATACCAAGGGACAGTGTAGAATTGCTTATTTGTGGTAGTGACAGCACCCTACAATGCTTTGAATATAGCCCTTGCCTTTCTGCCTTTGCAATTTATTTTTAAAATAGGCATGTTTCTTTCTCTTCCTTTCTTCTGTTCCTCCCTAATTTCTCTCTCTCCCTAATCTCAGGGGAAACAGGATTACCTTTCTTCCCCATCCTAGGCAAATTTATCTGTCCTTGAGCACACACCCACCACAGGAACAAAGTAATACTCAGACTTTGGGGATAGCATCAGAATCTCAGAAATGACTCTCTCCCAAGTTAACAAGTGAATTTCAACTCC
Source organism: Glaucomys volans (assembly GCA_020662805.1). Classification (NCBI taxonomy): domain Eukaryota; kingdom Metazoa; phylum Chordata; class Mammalia; order Rodentia; family Sciuridae; genus Glaucomys; species Glaucomys volans. The sequence goes on along the minus strand of JAJEJO010000172.1, from coordinate 242,440 downwards.
TGACAAAACACATGGAATGAATCACCTCTTTAAAAGCCCCCTGCTCCCTTTAATAGGCAGAATCACAGCCTCTGGGATAGGAATCTCCTGGGCTTTTCCTTTGCTGGCAAAGCAATAAACCTTGTTTTTCCTTTTTCTCAAAACTGTCCTCATTATTGGATTGGCATCCAAGACAAGGACTGAGCTGTCTGTAACAGTAACAGAGTTCCTTCCATACTGAGTCCTTGGGATGATTTTTGAAGTGAGTCCAACTGTGTAATCTTTTTCTCTTCCTGCTAATTTTTTGAGAATTCCTGGGGGTTCTGTGATTCACTCACTAACCTTTTCTTTTGTGTAAATCAGCCAGAGTTTACTTCTGTTAGCAGCTATTGCTGCTGAAAGGTCCTTGTCCCTGATGCTAATCCAATAACGAGGATGCAGATTTGAGAAAAAGGAGAAAGGTTTATTGCTTTGCTAACAAAGGAGAAACACAGGCACTCCTGTCCCAAAGGCTGTGATTCTGCCCATCAGCAGGAATAGGGGGTTTTTAAAGAGGTGATTCAAAGGCTACATTCCACATGTTCTCTGTCTAGAGTTGTAATTCACTTGTTAATTTGGGAGATGGTCATTTCTGAGCTCTTCTGGTACCATTCTCATAGTCTGGATTACTGCATTCCTATGGTGAGTATGTACTCAGAGACAGATAAATCTGCCTAAAATGGGGAAAAAAATCCTGTTTCCCTGAGATTAAGGAAGGGAAGAGATTAGGGAAGAGCAGGGAGAGAGGAAGAGAAAGAAACATGGCCATTTTAAAAATGAGTTACAAAAAAAAAAATGAGTTGCAGTGGCAGAGCAGCAAGGGTTATATTCAAAGCATAAGGCAGACCACTGTTATACTGTGAATCTCAAATGATACACTTTTTGAATTTTCAGAGTAGAAACCACAGTACTTAAGAAGAAAGGCACCATCTTATCAGGGTGGATGGATTCATGAAATACTATATTACACAGAAATGTGATGGCTCAAATAACCAGATCATAAATTATGTAAAGAAAGGGGAAAATCAGTGGCAAGTCTTTGGAACAGGTTTATAGAGAAAATGGGCTCAAAAAATAGAATTTGGGTAAAAGAGGAAATGGTCCTGTGTTGTAATCCTTTGGCTGAACATAAACCATTATAAAATTATTCTCCGCCACACACACACCCCTCGAGTGATATTGCCCTCAGTAAGAATGCATACTCTTGGATAATGTTCTAATTAATTTCTTCCTTTTATTGCATTAGAAGGTAGAAGTTTTTTTCAGATGGGTTAGATTTTTCCTCAGAAATCTCAAGTTGTGAGATTTTCTAAGAGTTTATTGAAATCTACTGTTAGATCTGAGTCATTTGTTAAAAGATTTTGTAAGTGCAAAAAGGAAAAGGGGAGGTAGACCTTGACAGATTCAGAGAAGCCTTTATTCCTTCACAGAGTCAGAGTCGCAGAGTCGGGTGTCATTTGGGCCCACCTTCCGGATGAAAAATGGCCTCCAGTTACAGGGGGAATTCTGGTTTTATAGGGTATGAGGAGAGTGATGTAACCACTGTGTGGGTGCAGTTTAAAATTAGATACCGAAGGATGAGTATTCAAATCTTGCCCAGTGTTATTCAGGATTAGGTTGACCTGGGGAAGGTCAAGGTTTAGGGCCTAGCATTCCATATCCACCCTTTTCCCCCAGGGCCCATTGTTGTCAGGAATGCAGTGGGAGAGGTTTAATGGTTGGCCAGTTTCTTTTCCCACTTCTCCAGCCACACCGTCCCTCCATTTTATTTTCCATAACCCCTCAGATTTGACTATCAGTCAGCATGAGCTTTTTACCTTCCTGGCATTTTAAGCTTTTGGAAAATGAAAAATAATTCATCAGAATATTTATAAGGTTTTGCCTTAATTCATAGGGTGGTTAATCATGCAGTTTGCTAGTAAATTTGACTCCTTGTAGAGTATATTATTAAATTTGACTGTAAGTACAAAAGGACATGAGGCAGACCTTGACGAAGTCAGGGAAGCCTTTATTCCTTCGCAGATTCGGGCAACATTAGGGTCCTCTTTCTGGATAGGAAAATGGCTGCCAGTTACAGGGGGTATTCTGTTTTTATTGGTCTGAAGAGGATGGAATCATTGTGTACATGCAGTTTTGACCAGTCAGGGGCTAGTTGTGTTGTACCCAAAGAAAATAAAATCATCCAAGCCAATCACGTAAAGCCAAAAGAAGCCTTTATTTTTAGCTGATCAGCGGACGACCTCCCTTGCACCTAAAAGCGGTGTGCTGGGAAAAATCGCTCATTAGTTCTTTTGTTGCCAACTTTTATAGGGTACGGGAAGGGATTAGGGTGGGGCTGACTCTCTCGATCCCACTGGAGTATCTCCCTGGGGAGCACCAACATTTTAATCTGTTTTCTATTGCTATAACATTACCCACTGGTCTTATCCACATTAACAAATCCTTGTTTAGGAAACTAGTGGTTTTTCAGTTTCTAACGTCCCAGACTCTGATGGGTTCCATTCCTCAATTTGACCAGATTTCTTATTTTACACTAACTGCCTGTCCTTAATTAAGAACTTTGTACTGCTGTAAGGGGAGGGGGCGCGGAGTGCTCTTGTTGCTTCAAGCTGGAAGGGGGCGGAGTCTGGGGAAGTAGTTTGAAGTTCCTTTTAGAAATCTCATCAATGAAGAGCAGAAGTCTGCTTGGGAAGAGCAGATTGTAAAGTCATCTGGGGTGGGTGCTTCTATGAGAGAAACAAAATGATATAAGTACCAAAATGAGATTAATACAGAATAGAAGTCAATCTCTCACCAGGTGGAAGAACTGAGAAGTTGTTCCCATAACAAGGCCTATCAAAGGCTGGAGAGGTTGAGGCCTTTATTTGGGAACTTGAGTTATCAGGTACATTTACCTAAGAATCTCTCTTTTGTAGCCTCCAGTCCTATTCTAGGGGCTAATACAAGTACATGTTAAGTTACATTAAACTATTGTTTCTTTTAAATGCCCAAGAATGTCTATGGTTTGGTTTGGGTTTAACTGTTTTGCTAGGTGTTTAAGATCGAGTTGGTCAAATTGACCTGTTCCTGACTCTTAAGAGTCAGCCGAATTCTCACAGGGGTCACTCATGGGGATTTTGAGAGTAGCTTCTTAGCTTTGTTCCTGTTCTTGGGTGGTAGCAGCTCCTTCATTCCAGCAGCCTCTGCATTCTGGGGCCAGCAGCATCGCTCCTCATGGATTCCAGCAGCTCCAAGGCAGTGGCTTCTGCCTCATGGACAGCTGATATTTCTTTGCTTCCATTCATGGCATAGGGAAGCTGGTCCCTGCTCACTCCCATCAGCCCCAGGAGGGCAGGGGCCAAACCTGTCTGGCCCACTGTTGTACCTCCTTATTCTCAGCAATCTTTGCTGCATCTTCAACTCTGGGGGACAAGCCTGGAATGCATGGGTTCCTGGACGACTCCGAGCTCTGGTGGCAGTGGCATCTGGGCCCCAGTGTCTCTTGTGCTCTGGCTGTGGCAGTTCCCGCAACCTGGAGGCCAGTGGCAGGTGGTGTTTCCTTGGCTCTGGACACAGCGATGCCTTCTGTGCAACACAGAAACCAGGTGGTGTCTTTTGCCCACTGTCTGCATGGACGAAAACTGAGTTCTGGCAGCAGCAAAGGCAGCAGTGTTGACCCGGAGTTGCAAAGTTCCTTAGAGAAGCTCTCGTTACCTGGATGCAGACTGACTCTGAGGGCAAGAACCAAAACTGGGTTTCTTGGCCCCTTTGTTTTAATCTCAATCCTTAAGTTTGATCTTAAACATTCAACAAGCCAGTTTCACCAGTTATTATCTCATCTATTTCATAGGTGATGGCCTAGTATACTTCTTCAAAACATTAATCTGGCATCAGCTATAGAGCTTACAAGGACAATACAAAATAGAATTAACAACAGTAAAAGCATATCTAGTTTGTGTAATAGTCGTCCTAAATCCTGCCTGAGTTATATATTATATTTTCTATTTGATATCACAGTAATTCTACAACTTTATATGAGATATATAACTAAATGAGCTGAAAGCTGACTTATTTTGGAAACATTCTGACTTGTAGCAGGGTGGGAGGCAGACCCTTATTTTGGGTAAGGCAGGGCCTTTTACAATCTTAGGCAGAATGTTCCAGGTTTGAAGTTATTTTTGCCTCCTCTTAGGATATCATTTTACACAGTTTATATGTATTGTTTCCTGAATCTATGTGAATAGTTGTTAACACAGTATATTTCATTTAAAACAAATCAAGGAAAGGCTGAGAGCTTTTAACTTTCCTTTTGTGTGGCAAAGTGACCAAATATTTTTTTATGTTTCACTATATCAACCTTTAAACAAATCAGGCTCTCACTAACTTTAAGTACATTTGCATTTAAATTTTGATCTCAGTGTAAAAAGTAACAAATTTACATATACCCTATTTTACATATTCCCTATTGATAGCAGGTTCTGTTACAGAATATTAAATGATAAAAATAAGTCCCCAATAAAATTTGTTATTCTTATAAATTACCAGCACAGACAAGCCTAGTTTGGAGACCATCAGTCCAACAAATCCTCTGCTCTAAAAAGACTTGTGCACCTGGAAGGCAGGGACACATTAGTATACAAAGAAGAGAAACCAAACCTAGCTTTTCAAGAAAAACCTGGGCTCTGCAAAGTAGCACAATACCTCACCAGTTATTTAACCACAACAGTATAAAACTTAAAGAAATCCTTGTCATTTTAACATATTGATTACACTTTGATTTATATTAGCCCATTAACATTTGACCTTAGGGGAAAACTTTAAACAGTTTCTAACTGATGGTCTCACGTACATATAACTACTTAGTTACACAAAAACTTGTTGGAATTTGCCCTTTACCTACACACAGACTTTCTTACCCAGAAATATTTTCCTTTTCCTTTTACTGAATATATTTTCATACCTAGAACTTTCCACTTTCCCTTTCCCATCTGTTGACTCCTTCCTTGTTCGTATTCTAAAACAACTCCTATGAAATTTCTGAATTTAGATAAATTATTAGGATTTCACTCTTAGTAATCTTGCTCTCAGGGATGATACAAAACAATTCCAAATCCCTTTATTTACCAATCCATGAAAACACCAATAATGCTAAAGCATGTTATCCCATGGAATTTAAGGTGTAATGCATTAACTCTAATTTACTTATTTTACTGTAATAACCAAGATCAGACAAGTTTTTTGAATAGTATTTGCCATCTCTTTCCTGTGGAAAAGTCCAAAAAAACAATTGATACTACACATTTTATAGACATCAACATTTTTTTAATCGACCACCTAGAGACTTGTGAAGTTAGATATATTTTACCTTCATTTATTTACCGAATTTAAATTGAACCTTTATCTCCACTGCAGTGTAACAAGATGTTCAAAAATCTAAGTTGAATAAAAAACAGGACTGACCAAAAGTTATGAGTTCAACAAGTACTCAGCGGGCTGTTAGTTATTCTCAAATAAAACACTCTTTTGTGTTTTTTTTTGTTCTTTTTTTTCTTGGGTTGGAAATTGGTCTCCTACTGGGCTTTTTACTTTCTCTATTATCATTTCAATATAAGTTCTACTTGAGATTTGGTTCCAGCAGAAACCTGATATCCTGGGCATTTTAACTATTTTTATCAGGACAGGGTTTGAATGCTTAAGAGCTCTATAACGGGCTTTTGTTATTCCTCTTGGGTGGAGGCACATGTCATTTACATATTGTAAAACAATTTGCTGTGGGGGTGCTGTAACATTGGGAGGGGGTATTGGACCTGGTTCCTCCTCCCCCTCAGGAGGGCTAGAGGGTGGGTGGGTACCCCCCAGCCATTTTTTCCCTCCCTTGGGCCCTGGATTTGGAAATGGCTTTTGCCAGAGTTACCTGAGTCTTGAGGGATTGGTAGCAGTGCAAGCTGCATTTAAGTCTGGTCTGACCTTTGCCATCAAACTGGTGCAGCCTCTCCTAGTTCCCAAACTAGAGGACACGGAATCTGAAAGGCAATGCCTAAGCCATAGTCCAAATTTGAATGAAAAGCACCCTGTCTGGATGGTTTTTCTGCCCAACGCCCTGAGGGCACCAATCAACCTTGAAAGTGGGCCATTCTGATTTACAAAACTTTCTTAAGTTACATCCATTAACAAAAGCCCCGTAGTCAGTGGCAGGTTCTTGGAAGTCCTGAAAATTATCTAAAAAACAAGTTAGAACAGTGGGGCATGTGGTTGACTGACTATGTCCCATAGTAGACTGTCCTGAAGAGATACGACACAGAAAGCAAGGGAAAAAAGCACTGAAAACACAAACAGCCTGGACACCCAGGGGGCCAGTGGCGAAGGCGACTCTGGATGCAATTTGGGCCCTTCCTGTGGATCGCCCCAGCTGCAGCGGGGTGTCGCTGTGCCCCCGCTGTGCATGGGTGCTATGCTGTGAAGCAGGCAGGCGGCAGCAGCAGCGGCAACAGAACCCCCAACTCCCGGCAGGTGCACGACAGCGGGCGACATTGTGGTGTCCAGGGGCTTGCCCCGGCATGCGGCCAACTCGTGCGTTTTCCCACGGCTGGAGTCCCACCCTGGCAAGGCCAGCGCTCGGAAGCCATCCCGAGCTGGCAGGCTGCAGGCAGGTGGCAACATGACCCCAGGCCTAACATGCGGGGCAGCCCACCGGAGGGCAGTGGGGCACTCTCTCTGCCAGGTACACACAACTGATCGCACGACAACCTCATGTGAGCGCTATCACCCCCCTCTCCTCCCTGGCCTCCATTTGCAGGTGGTGGGGGGGCGGTTCTCGGGGGCACTGGCCAGAGGTTTGCCTGCCTTTGGCCCCCAGCGTGCACGTGGTCCCTCCCCTGCTCTCCCCCGCCTGTCCACCCAGACCAGACTAACAAGACAAATACAGACAGACAGACATCGGCCGACCAGATTAGGCCCCACACAGCCTACCAGACTGGGCCCACGAGGGGCCCACCAGACAGGCTAGGCTTCACGAGGAGGCCTACCAGTGGACAGGAGCGACATCTCGCCCTGGCCTGGGACTAGCGTCAGCATCTGCGTCCAGTCTGACCACGTCCCCAGATACAAATAGTCGACTCATCGAAACAGACAGGATACCAGGTGGCTTCACTTAGAAGAGCGTCCTGAAGATGGGCTGGGGTCTCCCCAAGAGTGAGGCTGAGGCCTCTATTCAGGGTGGGGCTCCCAGGCAACCATCACAGGAAGCCAATTTAGGCATGATGGCTTGGAGAAATCAAATCTCGGTGGGACCTCCAAATGTTGTAACCAAAGAAAATAAAATTATCCAAGCCGATCATGTAAAGCCAAAAGAAGCCTTTATTTTTAGCTGGCCAGCAAAGACCTCCCTTGCACCTAAAAGTGGTGTGCCAGAAAAAATCTCCGGTTAGTTCTTTTGTTGCCAACTTTTATAGGGTGCGGGAAGGGATTAGGGGGTGGGCTATAGGGAGGGAATTTGGGATTGGGGTGGGGCTGACTCTCCCGATCTCCCTGGGGAGCACCAACATTTTAATCTGTTTTCTGTTGCTGTAACAGTTGTACAGGTTAAAACCAGTATTCAGATCTTGCCCATTGTCATTCAGGATCAGGTTGACAAGGGGAAGTTCAAGGTTTAGGGTTTAGTTTATCCGCCCTTTTCCTGTAGGACTTGTTATCAGGAGTGCACTGGGAGAGGTTTAATGCTTAGCCAGTTCCCTTTCCCACTTCTCTAGCCACACTGTCCCTCCATTTTCTTGGTGGGTTATCTTGTAGGAATATTATTTTCCATAACCCTTCATTGACTATAGGCCAAATCCAGTATGTTTAAATTTTTAAATTTTTATCTCTAAAATGAAGGTTTTTTTTTTTTTTTTTTTTTTTTTTACTAACTGGTTTTTTGATGCTAGCTCTCTACCCATCTCCTTTACTTCGTAATACTAGGAAAAGTTTCTTTGCTCCCATCTTGCCCCATCCTCATCTTCTTTTCAAAGCCTGTGTTCTTTGAGAAAAAGGAATAGGCAAGAATTTATGATTTAGGACTGGGGTTGTGGCTCAGTGGTAGAGCGCTTGCCTAGCATGTGTGAGGCACTGGGTTCGATTCTCAGCACCACATATAAGTAAATAAATAAAATAAAGGTCATCAACATCTAAAAAAAATTTTTTTTAAAAAAGAGTTTATGATTTAACGGTTGAAGGGCAGTGGTTGGTCAAAAGATGAAACTACGAAGAACAACCCTCCCTCCTTTTTTTTTTTTTATTGAATAACATCTAGTTATACCTTAAGAGTCACTAGACTGTAAGATGTTTTTGAAGGCAAATGTTACATCTTTTTCTTAGCTCCACATCACTTAACACAGCACCTAGTACCTGTTCCATAAATGCTCATTGACTGATTCTCTTCTCATTCGTGTTCAAAAGAAAAAGAAAAAAAAAATCTGTGAAGAAAAGTTTTCAACTGAACACTGATTTTCTTTTTTTTTTTTTCCTGGTAGTACTGAGAATTGAACCCAGAGGTACTCAACCAGTACTCAGCCTTTTTAATTTTTTATTATGAGACAGGGTCTTGCTAAGTTAACCAGGCTGTCCTTGAACTTGATACCCTCCTAGCTCAGCCTCCTGAGTATCTAGGATTATAGGCATGCATAGTGAGTGACTGGACCCCTGAATTCATTCATGTATTCATTCATTTTGATTGGTATATTGAAAGTATACTTAATAGTGGGTTTCATTATGCACATAAGCAGTATTCATGTGTGCACATAACACAGTGATCAATCTCATTCCCATCTCTTTCCTAATCCTCCACTTCTCCTCCCCTGCCCAAATTCATTTATACTAAGTAATACTCATTAGAACCACAGCCCAGCAAAATCAGTGAATTTAAAAGGCCTTCGGGGCCTGTTGTAAAAATAATGTTACGTGGTTTATATATTTGCCAGTTTCGGGTATCCAGATTCAAGTAAAATGTGATTAAGGTAATTTTTTTGGCTCTCAGCATCAACCAAATGATGCCTAGGTTAGTTTTACAGTTGTTTTTTGTTGTTGTTATTGTTTATTGAAATAGCTAGTAGAATTCCTTTTAGCTCATGATAAAGACAGTTTTTTTCTCCAGCCTCATTTCCAAGGCCAGGGGTCACTGGTCAAACTTTGTTCAAAGTTCTCTCAACAGCAAGATCAGGACTAATCCCTTCTCTTAAATCCTCTAAATTGTCAGCAAACGAATCCCTCTTCTTGCCAGTCAGCATGAAAGCTGTGAGCTAAGAATACAGGGAAGGTACCATGGTTCTTAAAAGGCATTTGGTTTTTAGTCTCTGTATTGCAAAATGGTACTCTCTTCTTGCTGTCACATTAAGTTGTAGGGCTTGTGTTGCGTGTTTCATTGTGGCCCATGGATATTGGACAATTGCAGAAAGCGGCAGCCTCCCTATTATGAGAGAACTCTGTACCTGTAGGTTCCACCATCCTGATTAGCAGGTGAAAGAGATTAAGACTGTCTACTTGGCCGGGCGCAGTGTCCAATGCCTGTAATCCCAGCACTTGGGAGGCCGAGACAGGAGGATTGCGAGTTCAAAGCCAGCCTCAGCATTTTATCGAGGCCCTAAGCAACTCAGTGAGACCCTGTCTCTAAATCAAATACAAAATAGGGCTGGGGATGTGGCTCAGTGGTGGAGTGCCCCTGGGTTCAATCCCCAGTACCAAAAAAAAAAAAAAGACTGTCTACTAAGCAAGATTTAATGGGACTAGAAAACCACTTCTTTCTTGAAATCATTGTGTTTCTTGGCTATACTTTCAACCCTTTCTTTTATAATCAGATCTGCTTGAAAAAGGTAGGAGAGGGGTTGGTATGCTGATCAGAGGATCTGGATATATAAGATTGTGTGTTGGGAGTTTCGGGGGCAAGATTTTTAAAAATCCATTTATTTTATTCATAGCTAAAAAAAGAGATTTTTGGCAGGCACTGTGGTGCACACCTATAATCCTGACAACCTGGATGACGCAGGTAGAAGGATCAAGAGTTCAAGGCCAACCAACCTTGGCACATTCAAGGCCAGCCCAGGTAATTTAGGGACACCTCGTGTCAAAATAAAAAAGGCTGGGGATGTAGCTCAGTCTCAGTGATAAAGTGTCTCTGAGTTTAATCCTCTACTGGAAATTTTTTCCCTCAAAAAAAGAGGGGGGGAATCAAAGAATTTAAATTTACAGCTTAATTACTTTTTTTTTTTTTTTTTAATTAAACTGGGGATCGAACCCAGGACCTCCAGGATGTTCCCATGTGCTGTGCTACTGAACTACACTTTCAGCCCTAGACTGATGACTTGACAAAGGATGTACCTGTTGCACCACCACTCTAAGCAAGATGTAGAACTTTATTTTCAGTACTAGGAATCAAATCCAGGACCTGGCTCATGCTGTGCAAGCACTCTGAATTGAGCTACATTCCTGACTGAAAATATAGAATATTTTAATTCCCACAGAACTTTTTTGTGTCTGTTTGCAATCAACCCCTCTGTTGGACTCAACAACTAATCTGATTGCTAGCACCATAGATTAGTTTTGTCTGTTCTAAATTATGTATAAAGGAATTAGACAATGTACCTTTTTGTATCCAACTGTTTCCATTCAGTGTAATGTCCTTGAAAATTGTCCAAGTTATTGCATGTATTAGCAGGTTCTTTCTTTCTTTTCTTTTTTAATGGTGCTTGTGATTGAACCCAGGGCCTCAGGCATGCTAGGCACACACTGTACCACAGAGATATGCCCCCAGCCTCAAGCAGTTTACTCCTTTGTATTGTCAAGTATTCTTTCATTGTGTGGATGTACTACATTTGTTACCTGTTTACTAGTTGAAGGAAAGTTAGATTATTTTTGTTTTGTTTTGTACTGGGGATTGGACCCAGGGGCACTTAACCACTAAGCCACATCCCCAGCCTTTTTTATTTTTTATTTTTGAGACAGGATCTTGCTAAAGTTGGTGAGGCTGGCTTTGAACTTAAAATCCTCCTTCCTCAGCCTCCTGAGTCGCTGGGATTGTAGGTACATGCTACTGCACCCAGCCTGGTTTCAAATTTTATTTTTTAAATTTCCCAGGATTTTCTACATAGACAGACATGGTTGATATTACACTTACCTTACTCACCTTTAGGCAGTGAGGATAGAAGCTACATGATCTGAACTTTTTTCTTCTTGCTTTTTTGATCTTTGTGGGTTTTGTGTGGGTCTTTTGCCTCCCCATCGCACCCCACTCTACCACAATTAATGGCAATTGAACCCAGGGTCTTGTGTTTGCTAGGCAAATGTTCTGCCATTGAGCTATATCACCAGCCTAATTTTTCTGAATATGTGAAAACCTTATTTTTGTAGGCCACTGCATACATGCTAGGATGACATAATAGGAACATAAGACATATTGATGTGAAGTGGATGAATAAGGTTATGCAACCCTCGTCATGTAGAATTGGCATTGCAGATGGTAAGCAAGATAACTTTTCCTCGGGCTTTTGAAAATTTAGAAAGTAGACCCTGTACTCTAGAGAATGATAAAATTTTGGTCTGACCCTTTTCAAAAGAAGCTTGTCCTAAAACCAGGTTACTTGGGAGGAAAATGACATTACTTTTAACAATTTGTAAAACCATTCACTGGTTCATTCATTGGACAATTAATTAGTGAGTGAGTGCCCACCAAGCTGGTACCAGGTGTTATTTACTATTTTGGTGCCTGGGTTACACCAATGAACAAAAAAAAAACCAATCCCTCTTCAGTTGTAGGGGAAACACATAATAAAGATTAAGCATGGGACCAGGTCCACAAGGAACAGTACCTCAAGAAACCCCACACTCCCAGCACTTCCCTCCTGCACAGCCACTGTTGCCCACCCTGGCCAAGCATGTGACACCTCCCACACAGCACCCCAGAGTGAACCAGAACCCACCAGCTCCTCCTCTGCTTCCCCCCATCAGTTCCAGATGCCCCCATGCACCTGGTCCCCTCCCCTTGCCCATGAGGGGCCAAAGCACAGAAAGCTTAGCTGGACACGCAGGGTGAGGGTCAACCCAGGATTTCCCTTCCCTACTTCCCAAATAAAAATGAGAGTACTAAAAGAAAAAAAAATTTAAGCATGAAGGTACTATATTTATTAAGACTGAGATGGACTCTGGAAAAGAATGAGACAAAGAAGGAGGATGGGATTATAGAGAAAATATACTATTTTTGACATCCTTATAGACCACTTATTGATGAAAGCTAGTGGTGACTCATCAGATTGACTCTACAAAGTAGCAGGAAAAAAGTTAATTCATAAATGTTCTGTCAGTGATGACCCCTAATGAAAATTATCTTAAGTTTAGATATATTCTCTAATGCTTCTCTTCCCCAGCTGTATTGTCTTATTTGCAAGGAAGAATTTTCAGGAGAAATGGTCCCAAGCAAACCACCCTTAATCCTTCACTACAGAACATTCCATTTACACAGAAAAGATTTGAATTTTTTCAGCATTAGCAAATACACATTATAGTCTTATACAATTACAGATTTGCTCATTTTACCAACCTGCTTATAAACAATGTTCAGTGTTATGTTTGAGATAATGATGTGAAAGAAATAGAAAAGGTGCCACTTTTGAGTGATTCTACTTGTGGACACTTGAACAAAACATCAGATGCCACAGAAATAATGTTTTACCAGATGGCTATTAAAATAGATTCTTTCTGGGGATGTAGCTCAGTTGGTAGAGTGCCTGCCTCGCAAGCACAAGGCCCTGGGTTCGATCCCCAGCACCGCAAAAAAAAAAAAAAAAGATTCTTCTCATTAAAGATTGATGAATCAGTAAACATTAGTAAATGTGCTGTAATACTAGTTAGTATGCTTAAAGAGAAAAATCTTAGAAATTTATTTGTTCTGCTTATCTATCAAAACAATCTAGATGAAATATTCAAGGTTGTGAATGAAATTCTTGAAAGAAATAAGAAGATATGGAAATCTGTTCTTAGTTTATGAATTGGTAGTGCTGTAATTATGACAGGTGTGCAGATATAAAGGTTTTATGTCAGGCGCTCACTCAAAACACCCTGAGATTCAAACACATGAACTGTCTTATTATTCAGCTTTACATAGAAAAAACTCAATTTTACCTATAAATCTGAATTCCACATGAAATTATGTGTTCAAAAAGAAACCTAATAATAGCAAATACTTAAAAAATAGTACTCGCTGTACGCTAGCACTGTTGTAAATTTTGCCTTTGTATACTAATTTTATACTCACAAGTTGATGTAGGTACTATCAAAATTATCCCCATCTACAACTGAGTAGATGGAGATGCTCTGAGTAACAGAGCAATTAGGTAATTTGCCCAGTGTTTACATAACTAGCAAATAGCAGAGCCAAAATTTGAAGCCAGGTTGTCTAACTCTAGAGTGTTCGTTCGTCCTTCTTTCCTTCCTTTCCCTTCCCCTTCCCTTTCCTTTTCTTTTCTCAGGACTAGGGATTGAATCCAAAGCAAGCATGTGCTTAGCAAGTACTCTGCATCTAAACTACATCCCCTTTTAATTTATTCATTTATTATTTATTTATTATTTTGAGACAGGTTCTAGCTGAACTGGGGATTCTCGTGTCTCAGCCTCATTAGCTAGTATTACAAGCTTCTGCTACCACACCTAACTACTACTTTTTTTTCCTTATAATTGTGGTAGAACGCACATAACATAAAATTTACCTTTTGTTTGTCTAGTGCTGGGAGTCAAAACCTTTCCCTTGCACATATTAGGTAAGAACTATAGCCCTGAGATACATTTGCAGTTGTTTAACCATTTTTAAGTGTGCAGGTCAGTAGTGTTTAGTCAGTCTGCAGAACTATTTTCATCTTGTAAACTGAAACTCTGTACCTATTGAATGACTACCTGTTCCCTCCTTTTCCACCACTCTACTTCCTGGTTCTATGAATTTGACTATGCAGTCATATGTTTAAAAGAAGCCAAAATAAACTGGCTTATTTCACTTATGACTTCAAGGTTCATCCATGTTGTAGTATGTATCAGAATTTCCTTCCTTTTTTGGGGGGGGGGG
>JAJEJO010000172.1:175004-228266 GCA_020662805.1 Glaucomys volans | reverse complement strand
AGAATTTCCTTCCTTTTTAAGGCTGAAGATTTCATCATGTATAATATACTACATATTGCTTATCCATTCTTCTGTTGATGGATACTTGGGTTTTTTCCATTTTTTGGCTATTATGAATAACATCTCTGTGATCATAGGTGTGCAAACATCTATTTGAGTCTTTCAATTCTTTTGAGTATATAACCAAAATTAGAGTTGCTGGATCATGGTAATTCTGTTTAACTTTTTGAGGAATTGCATACTGTTTTCCTAGTGACTGTGCCATTTTATATTCTTACCAACAATGTAAAAGGGTTCCAGTTTCTCCACATCCTTGCCAACTTTTGCAGTGTACCCTTTTATTATAACCAACCATCCAATGGGCATGAAGTGGTGTTTATTGTGGTTTTGGATTGCGTTTTTCTCTTTCTTTTCTTTCATTCTTTTTGTTTGTTTGTTTTCTTGTGGTACTAGGGATTGAACTCAGGAGTGCTTTACCACTGAGCTACATTGCCAGCTCTTTTTATTTTTATTTCAATACCAGTCTTGCCAAATTGCCCAGGCTGACCTTGAACTTTCAGTTCTCCCACCTCAGCCACCAGAGTCCCAGAGTCAGTGGGATTATAGGCCTGCGTGGCTACTCCTGACTGGATTGCATTTTCTTTCTTTTTTAAAAAAATATTTTTAGTTGCAGATGGACACAGTATCTTTATTTATTTTTATGTGGTGCTAAGGATCAAATGCAGTGCCTCAAAAAGTGCTCTGTCACTGAGCTACAACCCAGGATTGAGGCAAGGACTCTATCACTGAGATACAGCCCGAGCCCTGCATTTTCTTTTTTCTTTCTCTTTTAGTTGTAGATGGAATCAATACCTTTATTTCATTTTATTTGTTTATTTATTCATTCATTCATTTATTTTTATGTGGTGCTGAAGATTGAACCTAGTGCCTCACACATGCTAGGGGAATGCTCTGCCACTCAGCCACAATAGAAGCCCTGGATTGCATTTTCTAATTGCTGGTGATGTTGAGTATCTTGTTATTTATTTATATGTTTATTTTTGCTTATATTGAACTAAACAGGACCTCTAATAATGGTCATTCTGTAGTAAGTGATGAGAATAGGCATCCTTTCCTGATCTGAGGGGAAATGAGTTTCCACCTTTAAATATGTTAGATACAGGCTGGGCGTGGTGGTGCACGCCTGTAATCCCAGCGACTTGGGAGCCTGAGGCAGGAGGATCGCGAGTTCAAAGCCAGCCTCAGGAATTTAGGGAGGCCCTAAGCAACTCAGTGAGACCCTGTCTCTAAATAAAATACAAAATAGGGCTGGGGATGTGGCTCAGTGGCCGAATGTCCCTGAGTTCAATCCCGGTTCCAAAAAAAAAATAAAAAATAAATATGTTAGATACAGGATTTTCATAGTCACCCTTTATCAGATTGAAAAAGTCCTCTTCTACTTTGCTGAGTGTTCTATCAGGAATGGATATTAGATTTTGCCAAATGTTCTTTCTGCATCTGAGATAAATTTATACTTTAAAAATTTTAGTATGTTATTATGGTGAATTATATTGATTGAATTTCAGATACCTAGCCATATTGTGATCTGCAGGTAAACTTCACTTGATGATGAAGTATTGAACTTCTTATATAAGCTTAGATTCCATTTGCTAATTTTGAAATAATTTTTTTCATGTATACTTGCAAAGGATATCAATCTAAAGTTTTCATGTAGTATTTTTTATTTGAGTACTATAGAATATGTCAGGAAGTATTCCCTCTTCAATTTTATGCAAGAGTTTAATTTCTGCAATAGAGTCTTTTTCTTCTTGAGTGAAGTTTGGTAGTTGTCTTCAAGGCTTACATTGTTTTGGACAAATCTGTGGTCACTCATAAATTTGTTCCTCAATAATAAGGAATCTGCTTTTTAAACTCCCAGCAGCTCCGGAGGCTGAGGCAGGAGGATTTAAAGGTCAAAGCTAGCCTTAGCAATTTAAAGAGGTCCTAAGCAACTTACGTTGCAAAACAAAACATAAAACGGGTTGGGGATGTGGCTCAATGTTTAAGCACCCCTGAGTTCAGTCCCTGCCACAAAAAAAAAAACTTTTGATTAAAATTTTTATGTTTAGCTGCTTCGAACTTTCTTATTGTGAGTTTTTAAATGGTTGTCTTGATACAGTTTTCTTCATGCTACTTTTGCCTGCAATTTGTTGAGATTCTTGCTGATTTGATTTTATAGTTCTCATCATCTTTGGAAAAATGTCAACTTTTGTTCAAATAATTTTTCTTTTCCTCCTTAGAGACTTGAGTTACATGCTTATTATTCCAGTTGAAGTTCTTCTGTTTTTTTTTTCCCAATCCTTCCTCTGTATATGCTTTGTTTTACACAGCTTCTATTGCTGTGTTTTCAATTTCAACAATCTTTCTTCTTCAGTATCTAATCTATCATTCATTTTTTTTCTTGTATGTTTTAACTCAGACATTGTAGTTTTCATCTTTGGAAGTTTTATTTAGGTTTTCTATTTTTGCTTTCAAATCTTTACTTAACATGTTCAATCTTCTAATCCAAATCCTGATTCAGAATCAAGTATTTCTTTTTTGCTCACTTTAATTTTATCCCTGCTGCCTGCTTTTTTTCCATGAAAAAATGTTTTCATTGGGGGAAGTGTATGTGGTTTGGGAAAAAAAGTAACAACCTTCTAACTCTCACTTCAGTTTTACTGCCACCTATAGGTCATGAATGATTTTGGTATGAAGACAAATTTGGGTAGGTCTTTTTTTTTTTTTTTTTTTTTTTTGGTGGTGGTTGTTGGTTTGGTTTGGGTTGGGTTTTGTTTTTGTTTGTTTGTTTGTTTGTTTTGAATGAGGACTGTGTTGTTCAGGCTCTCTTCGAACTCCTGGGCTCAGGTGATCCTTCTGCCTAAACTTCCTGAATGGCTAGCTAGACTGCAGGTGTGTACCATGGCACCCAGCTTTTTAGTTTTAATTTAAAGATCGGTGTAATACAATTAGTAATAATAAATAGTTTTAGTTAGAACTCTGTGTATCTGATTCTCTGCGTGGCAGAACCTAAGTTTTTTGTTTTCCCCCTTAAAATGTTTATATGTTTATTACTAAACTGACTTGTGCTCATATAGAAAACTTGGAAGATAAAACAAGTATAGAGAACAAAAAAAAAAAATTACCCACAATCTAACATGTAGCAATAACTACTTATTTATTTATTTTTGAGAAAAGTCTAAGTTGCTGAGACTGGCCTTGAACTTGTGATCCTCCTCCCTCAGCCTTCCAAATTGCTGGGATCATAGGCATGTGTCACCAAACCCAGTGCAGTAACCACTATTTAGCATCAGGTACCATTCCCTCATTATATGTATTTTGCTTTGTACCATTGAGCTCCTCTTGCTTTTTTAACTTACCTTTCTTTTGGTTTCATTAAAAATTCTTTACAAACATTTTTAGTTGTTGTTAAATATTCCAGAGTTGGAGTGTTCTATCATAAATTAACCAACCATTTCCTTAATTCTTTAATGTTAAACTTTAGAGTTGTTTTTCAGCTTTTTACTTATGACCCTTTTTATTTTTTTGAGACAGGATCTTGCTAAGTTGCCCAGGCTGGCCTGGAACTTGTGATCCTTCTGTCTCTGCTTCTCTAGTCTCTGGGATTACAGGTGTGTGCCACCATGCCCAGCTTGTATTTCATTTATTTTTAATGTGTACTTCATTTATATCTCAGATAACTTTTTTCCACTGCTAAGGATCAATTCCAGGGACTCAGCAAGTAGTCTACAACTGTGCTATATGCCCAGACTTCTAAGATACATTCTTAGATATATTACAGTGCACATCTTCTTAAGTACAACTTAGTTTGCATTTATTTTCTATCTGGTAGATTTGTAAAAATAAAATAACTGTGCTATAAACAATTTTTCAAAAGTTTTGTACCAATTTATAATTCCTTGTGCCTCTACTATTCGCTACACCCATCCCCTAATTTATATTTGTTTTATAAATTCTCTTGGTTTCTAACCGAAATCTTTGTCCTTTCCTGGTCATTAATACTTAATCCTTTTTTTCTGATGTGCCATAATGCCAGTGTATTTAGTCTGTTTTTAACCACATGACCTCATGTTGACCTGTTCTCAGGTGTCAATACTGAATTCACCTTCCAGTTTTAGCCTCCCTCCTACAGTTGTAATATTTCCTTGATTTGTTGAGGTTTTGTTTTTTTTTTAGCATAGTGGCTTGATTTAGTATGGATTTACAGTTATCTATCACTACTTTAGAATTTTTGAAGTTTTTAAAAGTTTTTTTAGACATTGATAGACCTTTATTGTATTCATTTATTTATATGCAGTGCTGAGAATCAAGCCCATTGCCTCACATGCTAGGCAAACATTCTACTACTGAGCCACATCCCCAGCCCCTTAAAGTATTATTTATACCCTGCTTTGTAACAGGACTTAATGCAATGTATAACAAATAAGATACATAACAAGATTAAATATTAGAGATTAAACACTTTAAAGCTGAAAGAGGATAATTATACCCCAAATCTAGGCTCATTTAGGAATAAACAATTTGGTGCTAAATTTAGTTCTTCTTACCAACATATTTGATAAAATTGAGATTCTGGGTCTTGGAAATAACCACAATACATTAATTTGAAGATATGGCATGTTGGCATGTCAGATATTATTCTGAATGCTGAAATATCTGCCAATGACCAAATCAGAAATGTAGTTATTTATATAATACCTTCTAATAGTAGATGGTCAGAAATATTTATATAGGCAGTCATTTTAAGGAATATCAAGTACATATTAAATAATTGGTTCTGGGGCTGGGGTTGTGGCTCAGGTGTAGAGCTCTCACCTAGCATGTGCGAGGCACTGGGTTCGATTCTCAGCACCACATATAAATGAATAAAGGTAAAGGTCTATCAACAACTAAAAAACATTAAAAAAAAAAAGAATTGGTTCTGTTTGTACAAATTCACTCTTCTACTCCCTTCTACATATTCATTCAAAATTGTAAAACTGTAGAGGTGTGGTATATATTTGTAGATTGACATATGATATGGAAATTGAAATGTTTCTTCTAAATTTTTATTTAGCTATGAGTGTTTGCTCCAAGGGCAAAATATAATTCTATCTAGAGCAGAAATTTGGTGCAGGATTGGTAGAAACAAAGGTGGAAAAAAGATGTAACACACTTTGTGAAGCCTTATAAATTTGGCATGAATCTCATATATAGCAAGAGCTATTAAAGACTTTTTGGTCATAGTAGTGATATCATGACAGTTATCTTTTTATTATCTTAGAGGAAGAACAGGAAATCATTTCATAGCCCAATTGCTATAATTCACACATGGTTGATTCTTGAGTTTGATAATTTTTTTTTAGTTTTTTAGTTTGCTATTGATTGCTCTAATCCAATGTAATAAAGATTCCCAACTTAATCTGGTTTCTCTTAAATATTCATTCTTACCCTCTTGCAAGAGCCCACCATTTGCTGGGCGCCATGGCACAAGTCTGTAATCCCAGCACTTGGGAGGCTGAGGCAGGAGGATCATGAGTTCAAAGCCAGCCTCAGCAAATTAGTGAGGCCCTAAGCAACTCAGTGAGACCCTGTCTCTAAATAAAATACAAAATAGAGCTGGGAATGTGTCTCAGTGGTGGAGTGCCCCTAAGTTCAATCCCCAATGCCAAAAAAAAAAAAGAGCCCACCATTCAAACTTTGTTCAAGTGGATGTAGAGAGCTTCTGGAGTGCCTGGGTTCCAATCCCAGTTTTGCCCTTTCTTAGTTGTGTGACCAGCAATGTGCTTAATTTCTCAATTCCATCAGCTTTACAATTTGAATAATAATAATTATAGTTCCTGTTTCATGAGGTACTTGGGAGACTTAACTGGTAGATATGGAACACTCTTAAAACAGTTCTTGTGCTGGTCATGGTGGCCCATGCCCTCCAAAATGGGCATCATGATGCAGGACTATATTCCCAGCTACTTGGGAGGCTGAGGCAGACTGAGATCCCTTGAGCAACACTTTGAGCAGCCTGGGCAACACATTGAAATCCCTTTCTCTAAATAAATGTTGGCCTCCAAATGATTGTAAAGCTTTTATTCACTTAAAGTTATTGAAGTTAGTAATAATAGCTCTCATGTACTTGAATACCTTCAAAGTGAGGCATACCAGACAACAATTTATCTTGATAATTTCACAACATCCTTGACAAGTAGATAGTAACTGTTCTCATTTTACATTTGAAGAAACTTTGATGTAGAAACATTTACATCCTCAAGATCACACAACTAGAAAGAAGCAAAAGTTGATTTACCACCTATCTGTAATTTCAAAACTGACCATTTACCACCATGCTTGACTCCCTGTATCATTTAATGTGATAGAAGCACTAATGTGACACCCACACTGACTCATATGTTACTAATAATCCCTGTGATACAGTCACACGTTTGGAGTTCGTGCCTGAGGTAAATCTACATAATTAAATTTCTCAAATTTAACTAAAGTGCCAAATAAATAAGAGTGGGGTTTCAGTGGTGGCCACACCTGTAACCCCAGCAACTCAGGAGGCTAAGGCAGAAGGATGGCAAGTTTGAGGCCAGTATGATGTAAATGTCATAGATCTGTTGGTGTGTACATTGCTCTCTAACATTTCCTTCTTCTACTAATAGTTCATTCATTCATTCTTTCTTTGTATTTTCCCCCCTTTGGTTCTGAGAATTCAACCTGGGCCCTTGTACATACTAGGTAAGCACTCTACCACTGAGCTACCCAGCCCCACTAATAATTTTGTTTTCCTTATTATTATATGCCTGTTCCTTTACTAGGTTAAAGTAAGTACTTCATTAATAATTTACAAAATTGCTCCATATTTACCTTTTTCTTTAATGGTCCTTGGACTTGCCACCCAGGGACTTGGCACATGCTAGACAAGTAAGTACTCTACCATTGGACTGAATCACCAGCCCATCCCTTCATATTTGCTTAAACAAGAATTCCCAGCAAATTACATAAGCATTTTATTGTCTCTAGGTTTGTAAACATTGAGAGAAGATGGATCACTACCAAAATCAGATTTGGTGTTTTAAATTAAAGTCATTACTATAGTGATTCTTATCTTTTCTTAAGAGAATCAAGATAGTGAGTTGGGTGTGGTGGCACATGCCCGTAATCCTAGTAGCTAGGGAGGCTGAGGCAGGAGGATTGCAAGTTCAAAGTCATCCTCAGCAAAAGCAAGGCACTAAGCAACTCAGTGAGACCCTATCTCTAAATAAAATACAAAATAGCGCTGGGGATGTGGCTCAGTGGTCAAGTGCCTCTGAGTTCAATCCCTGGCACCTGCCCTCCAAAGATAGGGAGATTACTATAGTGAGCATCTTTAATATTGAGCTTAAGTGTCATTTTTTATGTACTTTAAAATTTACCTTGAGTTTTAGTTCAAGTGAGGAGGGCAGTGACCTATACGTTCATTCAAAAGAACTTTTCACTTGAGGTATTCTAAATATACCTCTAGGAGTAGCCATGGAGAAAGAGGTAAGTATGACTCATTGGCTGACATTTGAAAGGTGAGAAAAACAGACTTGATTTTATAGGAACTTGAAATAAGACTCTGTAGGTAGATAGTTTAGAATATGTATAATTGCAATTTATATTAGAATCGGTGGCCATGATGTGATTTGAAGAGACTCTAAAATTGAGAAATTTTAACCATTTCTTAAAGGCCAGTTAGTCAAACATATCTAATTAGTATTAATTTATTTAATTGATTCACAGCTTAAAATTATGTGTGAGTAAAGCCAGCAGATGTAAGAGATGGGGGAAGGTTTAAAATTGGAAGGGGATTGGCTTTTAGTGGAAAGAGAAGTTGGAAAGTGTAGTTAGTAGAAACTGTATTCCCACTTCCCTGTTTTATCTTGGATAACCCTAATTACAACTCAGTAATTCTGAACTGCTTTTGACTACTGGTGAAAAGAGATTGTGTTACACCGAGGAGTATGTAGCTCAGTTCTGCAGGAGGCTATCATCATCTTCTGTCATGGGTGTTATTTCTTAGTGTCATTCAGAAGTGAGGACTATTTCACAACAGGCAGCCTTAAACTGCTGACAGCCCACATTAGTTTTTGGTGTTAAGCTTTGGGAAATCTAACTGCCAAAAAGAGTAAAACATCTGAAACTCTGTAGAGCATATGAGTCCCATTATTCAATAATAAGGAAATAAAGGGCTAAAAAGGAACGAAGAACTGGATAATTAAGAACTGAGAAAATTTTTATAAACTTATTTAAACTCTTTTTTTGTTGATTTTTGTTTTTGTACCAGGGATTGAACCCATGGGTGTTCAACCACTGTACCACATCTCCAGCCCTCTTTATGTTTTATTTTGAGACAGGGTCTCATTAAATTGCTTAGGGCCTCACTAAGTTGTTGGGGCTGGCTTTGAACTCGCGATCCTCCTGCCTCAGCCTCCCAAACTGCTCAGATTACTGGCATGCGCCACCATACCTTGTTTCTTAAAATATTGTTAAGGCAAGCTTTTATTATATACTCTTTTCATTAGGGATAGTGTAAACTGGCAGTCCTTCTAAGAGTCTGACATTCCATCATAAAAAATTACCAAGAAGACAACTTTCCAAATATGATGGACTAATTATATTGTGGCCTTTTATTATCAACAATTTTTTTATAGTTTAATGTATTTTAATAGCAAACTTACAGAAACAGCACAGAAGACAGACAACATTAAAAACATGTAATTGCATGTGGGACAACTCAAGTGAATGAATGGTATCCACTGTATGATAAAAATGCTACAAACACCATTTAGTTGCCATCAATAAGAAATTTACTTCTTTTAAAAAATACAAATGCTGGCATTGTCCTGAAAAATTTAAGTTTTATTTATAATTGTTATAAAGTTGAACTGCTGAAACTTGTTCACTTGAAACATTTTGACTTGCATTAATCACCACATTTATATTAAAAATTGAAACAAATGAAAATGGAAAAATGGCCAATACCTGATTTCTGTCCCCTGTTTTTCCACTCACAATCATATACTTAGGTACTTTTTGACCCCATGGAGAAAACAATCTAACATTCAGAACAACCAATAACAGCAAGAAAAGAAATTTTTTAAAATTTTGATTCATTGTACACAGGTGGGGTACAACTGTCATTTCTCTGGTTGTACACAAAGTAGAGTCATACCGTTTGCATAATCATACATGGACATAGGTTAATGATGTTTGTCTCATTCTATTATCTTTCCTTTCCTCCACCCCCTTCTCACCCCCCATTTTCCTCTACTCAATCCGTCCTTCCTCCATTTTTCCCTTACCTCCTCTCCCCCATCATCCACTTATCAGAGAAATCATTCAGCCTTTGGTTTTTGGGGATTGGCTTATTGCACTTATCCAACTCCATCCATTTACCTGCAAATGCCATAATTTTCTTCTTTTTTTTAAATTTTTTGTAGTTGTAGATGGACAGCATGCCTTTATTTTATTTTTATGTGGTGCTGAGGATCGAACCCAGTGCCTCACACATGCTAGGCAAGCGTTCTACCACTGAGCTACAGCCCAGTCCAATTTTCTTCTTCTTTATGGCTGAATAATATTCCATTGTGTATATGTATCACAGTTTCTTTATCCATTCATCTGTTGAAGGGTATGTAGGTTGGTTCCACAATCTAACTATTGTGAATTGAGCTGCTATAAACATTGAGGTAGCTGCGTCACTGTAGTATGCTATTTTAAGTCCTTTAGGTATAGGCCAAGGAGTAGGACAGCTGGGTCAAATGGTGGTTCCATTCCACATTTTCTAAGAAATCTCCATACTGCTCTCCAGAGTGACTGCACCAATTTGCAACCCCACCAGCAATATATGAGTGTATCTTTTTCCCCATATCCTCGCCAACATCTGTTATTGCTTGTATTCTTGATAATAGACATTCTAATTGGGGTGAGATGAAATCTTAGAGTAGTTTTGATTTGCGTTTCTCTTATTACTAGAGATGTTAAACATTTTTTCATATATCTGTTGATTGCTTGTAGATCCTCTTCTGTGAAGTGTCTGTTCGTTTCCTTAGCCCATTTATTGATTGGGTTATTTGTATTCTTGGTGTAAAGTTTTTTGAGTTCTTTATAGATTCTGGAGATTAGTGTGGTATCTGAAATGTGCGTGGCAAAGATTTTCTCCTACTCTGTTAGTTCTGTCTTCACATTGTTGATTGTTTCCTTTGCTGAGAAAAAGCTTTTTAGTTTGAATCTATCCCAATTATTGATTCCTGCTTTTACTTCTTGTGCTTTGGGAGTCATGTTAAGGAAATCTGGTCCTAGGCCAACATGATGAAGATATGGACCTACTTTCTCTTCTCTTAGGTGTAGGGTCTCTGGTCTAATTCCTAGGTCCTTGATCCATTTTGAGTTGAGTTTTGTGCAGGGTGAGAGATAGGGTTTTAGTTTCATTTTCTGCATATGAATTTACAGTTTTCCCAGCTCCATTTGTTGAAGAGACTATCTTTTCTCCATTGTGTGTTTTTGGCACTTTGTCTAGTATGAGATAACTGTATTTATGTGGGTTTGTCGTTGTGTCCTCTATTGTATACCATTGGTCTACCTGTCTATTTTGGTGCCAATACCATGCTGTTTTTGTTACTATTGCTCTGTAGTATATTGAACGTCTGGTATTGTGATACCACCTGCTTTCCTCTCCCTGCTAAGAATTCCTTTAGCTATTCTGGGTCTCTTATTCTTCCAGGTGAATTTCATGATTGCTTGCTCTATTTCTCTGAGGAATGTCATTGGGGTTTTAATTGGAATTGCCTTGAATTTGTATAGTGCTTTTGGTAGTGTGACCATGTTGAAAATATTAATTCTGCCTGTCCAAGGACATGGAGGTCTTTCCATCTTCTAAGGTTTTCTTTAATTTCTTTCTTTAGTGTTCTGTAGTTTTCATTGTAGAGGTCTTTCACATCTTTTGTTAGATTGATTCCCAAGTTTTTGTTTGTTTGTTTGTTTTTGAGGCTATTGTGAATGGGGTAGTTTTCCTAATTTCTCTTTCAGAGGGTTCATCATTACGAATAAAATTGCATTAGATTTATGAGTGTTGATTTTATATCCTGCACTTACTGAAACTTCTAGAATTTATGAATTCTAGAAAACTTTTAGAAGTTTTCTGGTGGAATTTTTCAGTTCCGCTAAATATAGAATCATGTTATTGGCAAATAGTGATAGTTTGAGTTCTTTTTCTGTTTGTATCCCTTTAATTTCTTTGGTCTGTCTAATTGCTCTGGCTAGAGTTTCAAGGACGGTGTTGAATAAAGGTGGTGAAAGAGGGCATCCCTGCCTTGTTCCAGTTTTTAGGGGGAATGCTTTCAGTTTTTCTCCACTTAGAATGATGTTGTCCATGGGCTTAACATAGATAGCCTTTACAGTGTTGAGGTATGTTCCTACTATCCCTAGTTTTTGTAGTGTTTTGAACATGAAGAGGTGCTGTACTTTGTCAAATGCTTTTTTTTTTTTAATTTTTTTTTGTAGTTGTAGATGGACAGACTGCCTTTTTTTGTTTATTTTTATGTGATGCTAAGAATCAAACCCAGTGCCTCACACATGATAGGCAAGTGCTGTGCCACTGAGCTACAGCCCCAGCCTAGTCAACTTTTTTTTTTTTGCATCTATTGAGATAATCATCTGATTTTTGTCTTTAAGTCTGTTGATGTGATGTATTACATTTATTCATTTCCATATGTTGAAACCCTCCATTCCAGGGATGAACCCCACTTGATCATGGTGCACTATCTTTTTGTATGTGTATCTTTTTGTATCTGTTTTTGTATGCAGTTTGCTAAAATTTTGTTAAGAATTTTTGCATCTGTATTCATTAGGGATATTGGTCTGAAGTTTTCCTTCATGTGTCTTTGTCTGGTTTTGGTGTCAGGGTGATATTAGCTTCATAGAATGAGTTTGGAAGGGTTCCCTCCTAATTCATGGACTACTTTGAGGCATATTGGAATGAGTTCTTCTTTAAAGGTCTTGTAGAAATTTTTTTGAGAATGAAAAGTTTCCCATCATAGTGAATTCTTAAGCATGTTCTCCAAGTAGGCCCCGTGCTAGTTGCGTGTCTTTTGGCATAATTGTTACACATTTGGTATGGACAGCACACAGATTGGTGTCTTCAAAAAAGTCAACCAGGTAGGCCTCACCTGCTTCCAGTCAAGCACCAATAGCTGTGCTGTGGAAGTGCAGATCTGTTTTGAAGTCCTGAGCAATTTCTTGCACGAGATGCTGAAAAGCCCCCGTTTGCGATTTTGCGAATCAGAAGTTCAGTGGACTTCTGATAACCTCTAATTTCACGGAGTGCCACAGTACCATGCCTGTAATGATGAGATTTCACCAGCCCTCCAGTAGAGGGCGCACTCTTGCGAGTGGCTTTTATACTCAGTTGCTTCCTGGGTGCTTTACCACTGGTCCATTTTTGGGGGGCAGTCTGCCTTGTAGGAGCCCTGGAAGAGAGACTTCCTTACTCCACCCACCCCCCTTTACCTTTTGGCTAGAGCTTAGTGAGCTAGAGGCGGCACTGGTGTTAGAGAGCGATGGAGGCTGCAAACACCTATTATGAACAATTTCAAACATTGACTGAAAACTGAACTTAACTGAAAAGAGGAGTAAATTGATCACCTACCACTTAGATTCAATAATTGTTAAAGTTTTGCATATTGATTTTACTTATACGTATGCTTTTGTTATCTATGCATAGCAAGATGTTTTATTTAGTCATTTATTTCAGTTTGCTTCTCCTCTAATAACCCTCCTTCCTTAAGGTTTTATTTTTCCTTGTTACTTTGCCATAGACCTGATGGGCAACAGTTCATGAGATTGTTTGAATGTTGATCTGGTTAAATTTGGGACTCTAGAGCAGTGGTTCCTCCTCACTTGGGCTGCATATTAGAATATTTTGAGCTTTTTAAACTCCAAGTTCCCCTATATCCCAGACCACATAAGTCAGAATTTCTGTCATTTGGAGACAGTTTCACTTAGTGGCCCAGGCTGTCCTTGAACTTGCAAGCTTCCTCCTCAGCCTCCCAGGTATCTATAGTTATAGGCATGTGCCACTCCACGTGGCTTATGACCTAGCCTTTTCTAACCCTACTGTATGCCATTCTTTGTATCTCACATTCACTTTTTTCAATCACTTTTTTCCTTCTTTTCATGCAAACCATATTTTTTCTAAACTTACTTTAAGAACTTTTTTTGGGAATACATGGTAGGATTGAGCCCACAGTCTCACTCTGCTAGGCAAATACTCTTCCTCTGAGCTATATCCCCATCTCTTTTGTTATTGTTGTTTAATTTGAGACAGGATCTCCCTGAGTTGCTGAGGCAGTCCTAAAACTTGTGATCTTCCTGCCTTAGCCTTCTGCATAGCTGGCGACGAACTCCTAGGTGTTAGTTACCAATCCCTTTTCTTTTCTTTTCTTTTCTTTTTTTTTTTTTTTTTTTTGAACCAGGGATTGAACTCAGGGACACTCGGCCACTGAGCCACATCCCCAGCCCTATTTTGTATTTTATTTAGAGACAGGGTCTCACTGAGTTGCTTAGGGCCTCGCTGAGTTGCTGAGGCTGGCTTTGAACTTGCGATCCTCCTGACTCAGCCTCCCGAGTCGCTTGGATTACAGGCGTGCGCCACCGCGCCCAGCTTCCCTTTTCATTTTTCATGTTCAACCTTGCTAATCTTGAAGAAATGGACTCCCAACAGATATCCTTGCCCTAATTCTTGAAGCCTGTGAAAAATATTATATTGAAAAAAATGTCTTTGCAAATGTAATTAAGGATCTTGAAACAGTTTATCTTCAAGTATTCAGTCATGCTTTGAATGCATTCACAAGTATGCACTCCCCAGAGGAATGCAGAAGGAGATTTGAATATAAGTAGAAGAAAAGGTGATTCGAAGATAGAACATAGAGAGGTTGGAAGATGCTGGCTTTGGAGAATTGAGTGATGAGGCCACAAGCCAAAGAATGCTGGTAGGCACCAGAAACTAGAAGAATCAAAGAATGGATTATCTTCTAGAGCCTCCAGCGAAACTTGCAGACTCTTGATTTCAATCCAGTGAAACTGATTTTGGACTTCTGGCCTCCATATGAGAATTAATTTATTGTTTTAAGCTACCAAGTTTGTGATAATTTGTTTTAGTAGCAACAGTCAACTAATAAACTATCTTAGTCCATTTTCTGATGCTATAACACAATGCCTGGGACTGGGTAATTTATACAAAGAAAGAAATTTATTTAGCTGGAGACTAGAAGTCCAAGATTGGGCTGGCTGTCTCTGGCAAAAGCCAGAAAACAACCAATTCTCTCAGCAGCTAATCTAATTCTTTGAGAATGAGAACTTTTGTGAAATGGCATTAATCTACTCATGAGGGTTTTGCCCCACGACCCAGATAATTTCCATCTCATAACACTACTACATTGAGGAATTAAGACTCAACATGAGTATTGGTGGGCACAGGCCATGTTCAAACTGTAGCATTTACCTTCTAGATTAGTTAGCATTTTTTAATATGGTATATCTTAAACTATATTATTTATAGGGCCAAACTCTGAGAGGTTTCACCTACATGCTGACAAAGTTTTCTTTTGTCAGAATGACCTCTTGGGAAAAAATGCACATCAAACCAGGTGTAGTAGTACACATGTGTAATCCCAATAACTTGAGAGGCTGAGGCAAAAAGATCACGAGTTCAAGGCCAGCCTCAGCAACTTAGCAAGGTCCTAAGCAACTTAGTGAGACCCTGTCTCAAAATAAAAAAAAGAGCTGAGGATGTAACTTAGTGGTTAAGTGCCCCTGGGTTCAATCCCTATTACCAAAACACATACACACACACATCAAAATTGGTTAGGTCATTCATTTTTGTATATTAATTCAACAAATTTTTGAGAACTTGCTATGTGCCAAGCACTGGACCAAGTAGTTTTCATGATTAAGTAGCTTCCATAAAAGACATCCACTCATAAGTTAATTATTGCACTTATTCATTGTAAATCATCAATATTAGGCCTTAATTAATAATTCAAACTGTTTCTTCCCCTCTCTTTTCCCTCTTATTTAAAACTAATAGCAAACTGATTCTTGGTCTGTTCTCTATTGCTGTGTCTATACCACAGACTGGGCAATTCATAAAGAAGAAATTTATTTTTTATAAAATCAATTCACAGTTCTGCAGACTGGTAGGTCCAGGATCAGCAGGCTGAATCTGGTAAAGGCCTGCCTCCTGGTAGAGCTCTGCAGAATCTTTAGGCAAGGCAGGACATTACATGGTGAGACAGAAAACACCTACCACAGAGAAACCTATTTTATAATAAAACCAGTTCCATAATAATTCATCAATCTATTAATCCATAGATAATTAATCCACTCATGAAGAGAGAGCTCTCTTGACCCAATAACTTCCCAAAGGTTCCACCTCTGCTGCACTGGGGACCAAATTTCCGACAAATGAAATTTGGGTTTTTTGTTTGTTTGTTTTTGGTTTTGGGGGAGTTTTGGGGTTTGTTTTTTTTTAACAAATGAAATTTGGGGATACATATTCAGTTCAGAGTGAATCATATTGCTGATTCTAAACTGATGTGTTATTCTGTATTTAATCTTAAATCCTAGATTGTTAATACTGAACCCTAGGTATAATTATCTTCACCCTCCCATTTTCCATATACAAGAACTGAGTTCTAAAGGGAAAAAAATGATTTACTTGAAGTCATAAAAATAATAACAGATCAAAAATTCTGTCCTGCTTCATCCTCTTTCCCATTTTGAGCAGAATCAAGTTTAATATAGTCTTAGAATTTATATTTAATTTTAGAATTTTGCACTCACACTTATTTCCTCCAAAATGAGGATATAGGACTGGAGATGTAACTTGGTGGTATAGTGCTTGCATAGCATTCTTGAGGCCCAGGAAACATCAACAAAATGAAATTATTTCTGAAAATCTTCTAAATATCACTCTTCTACAGACACTAAACTTCTGGATTCAGTTCAGTTCTGTTGCTTTTCCAAACTTGGATCTAGTGTTAAAAGCTTAAGATTTCCCCAAATTGAGTTTATTTTGAACTGTATCTCCTTCCTGGTTTCATCCCAATTATAATTATATAGTATTGGAACATATTGAAAGAGACCTCTGCAATGAGCAAATTCAGTTTCCTTATATTGCAAATGAGCACTTGTAAGTGATGGTTCTGTGGAGTAATGAGTAAAGCACTGGACATCAGATTCTGGTTCCATGTGTATAATGAACTAACTATAAGTAATTCTGCAAGTCAGCACATAATTTCATTTCTCTGAGTCCCATATTTTTTATGTGTAAAAGAGGAATTAATATGGAGAACCTCAAATGTTCTGTGACTCTCTTAATCTAGGGATTTTTACTTCCAGTTTTGCATTACTTTATTGAATTAACTTGCCTTTCACTGGACTTTTAACACATATGATCCTTATGGACATTTGTGTCTTTTTTTAAAGTACATGTTGGGCTGGGGTTGTGGCTCAATGGTTAAAGCACTTGCCTAGTATGCATGAGGCACCGGGTTCGATTCTCAGCATATAAATAAAATTCTCACATATAAATAAAAAGAATAAAATAAAGGTCTATCAGCTGGGCAAGGTGGCGCACGCCTGTAATCCCAGCACTTGGGAGGCTGAGGCAGGAAGATCACAAGTTCAAAACCAGCCTCAGCGACTTAGCGAGGCCCTGAGCAACTCAGTGAGACCCTGTCTCTAAATAAAATACAAAAATAGGGCTGGGGATGTGGCTCAGTGGCCGAGTGCCCCTGAATTCAATCCCTTGTAACAAAAAAAAAAAAAAAAAAAAAAAAAAAAAGTCTATCAACATTTAAAAAAAATTAAAAAAAATAAATAAAGTACATGCTGATGTGAGGAATGAGAGATCACTTTACACAGAGTACTGACGTTAACACATACATTTCTTCTTTAGAGTGTTAATGGGAGAGGGGAAAATGAGGAACTTCTGGTAGAGTGCTATGATACCTCAGAATAGATAATGCTGCCCCCAGTTATGGTAATGAGAATGGCAGCAAACATTTATTTACTGAGTGTTAATTGTAGTACTAAGCACTTTGAATATATTCAATGAGTAGATTAAATGTGTTTATGTAGAACACATAGAATAATGCTATATTTGTAGCTCTTACCATAAAATGATGTTACCATTTTAGGGTTATATTACTAGAATGATTTTTGTAATAAATCTTCACAACAACCTTAAAAGTTAGGAACTATTATTATTCATTTCACAGATGGTTAAGCCATTTGGTTAGGAATGTCTAGGGATATTGGTAGCTATTTTACTAAGATCTTCTGGGAATAACATTGAGAAAGTGAAATTAGGCTGGACCTGAAAGATAAAAAACTAGTCATATAAAAATTAGGACAGGGTTGGAGGGAGGAGTTCTAGGCAGAGAGTACAGCAAGTACAAAGGCCTGAAGAGCAAATATTTTTTTAATTATATTTTTATTTTTTAATTTGTTCTAATTAGTTATACATGACAGAATGCATGGAGCACAACTTCTTTCCTGTGGCTGTGCATGGTACAGAGTCACACCAGTAGTGTAATCATACATATATGTAGGGTAATAGTGTCCTCTCGTTCCACTGTACTTCCCAACCCCACACCCCCCCTCCCCTCTGCACAAAGTTCCTTCATTCTTCCCTACACTCCCCATTATGGATCTGTATCTGCTTATCAGAGAAAACATTCAGCCTTTGGTTTTTTGGGTTTCACTTATTTTGCTTAGCATGATATCTTCAGCTCCATCCATTTACCTGCAGATGCCATAATTTCATTCTTCATTAAGGCTGAGTAATATTCCATTGTGTATTTTCTTTATCGATTCATCTGTTGAAGGGCATCTAGGTTGGTTCCATAGTTTGGCTGTTGTGAATTGAGCTGCTGTAAACATTGATGTGGCTGTGTCACTGTAATATGCCGATTTTAAGTTCTTTGGATATAAACTGAGGATTGGGATAGCTGGGTCAAATGGTGGTTCTATTCCAAGTTTTCTTAGGAATCTCCATACTACTCTCCGAAGTGGTTGTACCAGTTTACAGTCCCACCAACAATGTATGAGTGTACCTTTTTCCCTCACATCCTTACCAACACTTATTATTGCTTGTATTCTTTTTTTTTTTTTTTTTTTTTGCGGTGCTGGGGATTGAACCCAGGGCCTTGTGCTTGAGAGGCAGGCACTCTACCAACTGAGCTACATCCCCAGCCCTTGTATTCTTGATAATTGCCATTCTGACTGAAGTGAGATAAAATCTTTGAGTAGCTTTGATTTGCATTTCTCTAATTGCTAGAGGTGATTAACATTTTTTCATATGCTTATTGATTGATTATATTTATTCTGTGAAGTGCCTGTTCTGTTCCTTAGCCCATTTATTGACCACATTAAAAAAAAAGGGTATTGTGTCCATCTACAACTAAAAAAAATTAAAATATTAAAAAAGACAGCAAATTATTTTTTAAAATATTTTTAGTTGTAGATGGACACAATATCTTTATTTATTTATTTTTATGTGGTGCTGAGGATCAAACCCAGTGCCTCATAAGTGCTAGGCAAGTGCTCCACCACTGAGCCACAACCTCAGCAAATTATTTTTAAACATAGTTTTAAACAGAAATATCACCACTACTGTGATGCCTCCCCTGAATACTCTATTTAAAATTACACACTTACACAAGTTTTCTGGTTTGTTTTCTCCATAAAATTTATCATTGTCTAACATCTCATATAATTTATTTTATACCATACCATGTATTTATTTCATTTATATGAATATATAAATATATTCATATGTATTTATCCCACAATACAGTACAAACTCCATGAGGACAGGAATTTCTGTCTGATCTGTTCATTAGCCAGTCTCTCTTGGAGCCATGGGGCTTCTTCCTACAAATTAGTAATAAGTCTTTCCTAAAGGTTTTGACTCCACACCAGGACTTTCAATTTAGCTAGGAAAACATGACTTGGATTTTAGTCTTCTCTTGCCTCCTAACCAATTTTACAAAAATATATATATATATTTTTTTTTTTTTTTGGAACCAGGGATTGAACTCAGGGACACTAGGCCACTGAGCCACATCCCCAGCCCTATTTTATATTTTATTTAGAGACAGGGTCTCACTGAGTTGCTAAGGGCCTCGCTAAGTTGCTGAGGCTGGCTTTGAACTCGCGATCCTCCTGACTCAGCCTCCCAAGTCGCTTGGATTACAGGTGTGCGCCACCACGCCCGGCTTACAAAAATAATTGAATAACAATTACATGGCAACTCTGAATTCATCCATATTACCCAAACAATGCCAGCACATAGCAGGTACTAAGTATTTGTAGAATGACAGAATAGAGAAAGGGAATAGGAGTTCTGAAACAAAAAGGTAGGCAGAAACCAGATCTAGTAAGGATCCAAAGAATTCAATTTTTACCTCCCTAAATAGCAGGAGTCGAGTGGGAAGTTCCATGGAATGCTTGTCATTGAATCATTATTCGTATTTTTATTAAGTGCAAATAATTCTGCATTAGAGTATGTCATAGACCAAGTTAGTCGTCCATCTTTCATTATTTTTGAACTTTCCTTTGGGCACCTGTCTCTTACCTACTTCATCTTTGTCTATTTGGTATTTCATTTTGCCTGCATATGTCAACTTACCACATTCTGTCACATACTAAGCTATGCACTTTGGGATGAACTATACATAAAATAATCATTTTTAAACCAGCATTATTATAAAAAACCTAGGACCTCTGGTTTTTGTAATTGATGTAAGTGGTGAGTAAGAAAGAAACTGAGGGAACTAGAACATTATTCTGTTTAGGAACTTCCTATGTGAATTAATCACAGCTCTTATTCTCATCAACTCTTACCTTCACCCTTCACCCCCCAAAAACATAAACCTTCACTGATATGAGTTAGGGTTCCCTATTTCACTAAGGAGTTGACAACTGGAATCTTCGCATTAAATTACCAATTCCCTTTGTTTCTTTCTCACACTGATTTTTAGGGGTTGGGGGGCACCCAAGTCCACATTTGCGAATTCACTTTTTCTGACAGATTTATCTATCTATCTAATCTATCTATTTATTGGCAATTTTTATCTTGCTGCCTTTTTCTTCTGTAATAGGGTAAGAATATAGCCTGAAAAAGAAGGGTTCTGCAGGGATTTATTGGTAGAGTTCCTGTCCCACCATGCCTTTGGCCTATTTTGTACATGCTTCTGATGAATCATTGCTCTTAGTATTTCGTATTTACTGATCCTCAAATCCCAGTATTGTGCAAAACAGAATCTGCCCAAAGGACTTAATAACTAAATCACCCACTTGATGTGTTGGCTTTTTCCCTCCCTCACCTTCGTTGGTGGCTTCAGGGAAGAATATGGAAGATAAAACTGTAAGTAAGAGGAAATCTAGACTTTGTAGCTTTCTTGCTGCCTGGAAAGTGGCCTGGGAGTTCAGATGCAAGGAGTTGATGTGTTATGCAGCTACCATAAATAACCTGCTCTCATTGGGGTGAGGATGAAGTATTTCTACTTGTTTGCACAGGTTCCTTTTCTCTTTGCCCTGATGCTCCCTCTTTCTATTTCTCATTAATTGCTTAGCAGTTGCTGATGCAATTAAAACAAGATGTGTCTGCAGCCTCTGGTTTGCTGTCAGGGCCCTCTTTCTAAGGTCTTCATCTTACTGCTAGGAATGGGTGAAATCTGATTTTCAAGCAAAGAGAGGGACTTGTGGCTACAGTTTAATGAATTTTTCTAAAAGCAGCAGCTTGCAGAGTTGAATTTCTCCTGACACACTAATCATTTTGCCAAGCCCTAGTCCCTTGTGCTACTCATTAATGAGGCTTATATTTGGCAGCACCGTATATAAAAATGAATCCTGCTGAATTGTTTTCGTTGGTGATATAGAAAGTACTTTTCATTTTTAACTAGGAGAGAATATGAAGGAAAAGGCAGTCTGAGAGTGTAAAAGACTCAAAACCAAATCTAGGAGTTTCTGGAAAATAATCTAGATATGTTTAAGAGGGCTTGATTACAGCACTTAAGTACTCAGGAAATGCTGATGCTGCCAGTGTGAAGGCTACAGTTTGAATAATTCTGCCTAGTGATAACTCCTTAAATATAGCTAAGACTCAGTTATTTGTTGATTTGATTTTTCTGGTAAGTAGTTTTCTTTTAGGATGCTATAGGTTCCTATGATTTTTTTTTTTTTTTGGAATCAGGGATTGAACTCAGGGACACTCAGCCACTGAGCCACATCCCCAGCTCTATTTTGTATTTTATTTAGAGACAGGGTCTCACTGAGTTGCTTAGGGCCTCGCTAAGTTGCTGAGGCTGGCTTTGAACTCGAGATCCTCCTGACTCAGCCTCCCAAGTTGCTTGGATTACAGGTGTGCGCCACCACGCCTGGCTGTTCCTATGATTTTTATCAGTTTTTACTTTCAAGGAAAGCTCTGATCTTGAGAATTGAAATTATAATCTGAAGCCTTATTCAGGGACAGCTGTAATCCCAGAAACTCGAGAAGCTGAGGCAGAAAGATCACAAATTCAAGGCCAGCCTGGGCAATTGAGCAAGACTCTGTTTCAAAATAAAAAATTAAAAGGACTGGGGATGTAGCTCAGTGGTTGAACACCTCTGGTTTCAATCCCCAGATTTCAATTCCCTGTACAAAAAGAAAAGGAAGTTATAATCTGAATTTTTTCCTTGAAGCTACCTTCCTCATAATTCTTTTGTCAGATCATTCATGTTTTTGGCAAGACCATGTATCTGTTAGGATACTTGATTCTGATGTGCAAAGATATAGTTACTATGAAATTCAAGTGACTTTGTGTTTAGACAACTGATCTAACCACAACCAGTTGTGGTTAGACAGCTGTTAGTTATATGCCTGAGGTTAGTTATTATTTGATAGGTTCCAGATTTTCCTTAAGGTAAGGGAAGTATGTGGTTTTTTTCTTTGTGAACTCTAATTTATTAAATGCCCTCATTCACCCTGACTTGATCAAATCCCATTCTGACTTGGGGATATGGATCCTTATTGTTTGTTTGGTTTTTAAAAATAGACTGGTTTTTAGATTTACAGAAAAGTTGGGAACATAATAGAGTTCCCATACACTGTATACCTCATTTTTCCTATTACGAATATCCTCTATTGTTGGTATAATATATTTTTTACAGTCAATAAACTGATATTGGTATATTGCTGTTAGCTAAAGTTCATATTTTCCTTTTTCTGTTTCTTTGGGATGTTCTTACCAATATGTGTGTATGTATTGTTGTGGTGGTTGTTATTGTTTGAGGACTTCCTTACTTTTTAGCACTTCAAAATACTAAACTCTCCTGGTATGTGTCAGCCCTAGTCCTAGAATTAGCCATTTCCCCAAGGAACTCTCATTTCTTTTACTGGGTATCTGTATTAGAAAATAAGATCTAGGCATTCTAGACATTAGGCATGTTCCTTGCTTATAGAATGGAATAAGGATTTCTATTTTTATTATTTTGGTACCAGTGATTGAACCCAGGGATGCTTAACCACTGAGCCAGATTTGCTGTTGCAGTTAAATATAGTTCTTATCGAAGTTGAGTCTAGCCAGAAATGATGGCATATACCCCAGCCTTTTTTATTGTTTGTTTTGAGACAGTGTCTTACTAAGTTGCTTAGGGCCTCAGCCTTTCCAAGCTACTGGGATTATGGGTGTGTGCCACCATGCAGGGCTCGGGATAATTATTTTTAAGTAATTGTTTATTTCTCTTGTTTTTTATTTTTAATTGTATTAGTAATCAGATTTGTTGTTGCAGTTAAGTACAGTTCTTATCAAAGTTGAGGCTAGGGGCTGGGGTTGTGGCTCAGTGGTAGAGCGCTCACCTAGCACGTGCAAGGCCCTGGGTTGGATCCTCAACAGCACCATATAAAAATAAATAAATAAAGTAAAGGTATTGTGTCCATCTATAACTAAAAATATTAAAAAGAAAAAAAAAAGTTGAGGCTAGCTGGGTATGGTGGTGGTGCACATCTGTAATCCCAGTGATTTGAGAGGCTGTGGTAGGAGGATCCCGAGTTCAAAGCCAGCCCTCAGCTACTTACTGAGGCTCTCAACAACTTAGTGAGACCCTATCTCAAAATAAAAAAAAAAAATTAAGAAGGACTGGGAATGTGACTCAGTGGTGAAGAACCCCCAGGCTGATCCCCAGTACCAAAAGAAAAGTCAAGGCCACATTTTATAGAGTCTGTATTGATCCTTCAAATGCTTATTAATATTTTAGATAACCTTTATGTAGTTTATGAACATAATGAAAATTTCTCCAGCCCTTAGTTTAAATTTGTTAGTCTCTTCCTAGTATTGAGTCCTAACTATTCTGTTTTAAGAATCTGGATATTCTGTTTGAGTATCTCATCAGGCAGTGGTGAGTGATAAGACCTTAGGGAACCAAGGGAAAGGCTAGAATGTCCTCTACTTACACATTTCTCATTAAGAGAAAAAAAGAAAGGTTCTCCTTTGAACACCAGTGATTTGAACATTAACACCAGAAGTTGAAGTGTGGAGAGTGAATAAAAGAAGAGGAGAGATGTAGAGGTTGTCCATAGGCAATAGCATGTCTGTCTGTCTGTCTGTCTACCTTTCTTTCTTCCTCCCTTCCTTCTTTTCTTTCCTTCTTTTTAATGATACTAGAGATTGAACTGAGGGGTTTTCTACCAATGAGCTATATTACCCAGACCTTTTTATTTTTTATTTTGAGACAGGATATTGCTAAATTGCTAAGCACCCTTGAACTTGCAATCCTCCTGCTTCAGTCTTCTGAGTCACTTGAACTACAGGCATACACTGTAAGTGAATCCTTTGGACACTTTTGTTTTCTCAGGGAGGTAGACTTTTTTGTTTTTTGGGTTTTTTTTTATACTAAGGATTGAACCCAGGGGCACTCCACCACTGAGCCACATCCCCAGCCCTATTTTGTATTTTATTTAGAGACAGGGTCTCACTGAGTTACTTAGGGCCTCCCTAAATTGCTGAGGCTGGCTTTGAACTTGTGATCCTCCTGCCTCAGCCTCCCAAATCACTGGGATTACAGGCATACACCATCATGCCCAGCTTTCATTTTTTCCTTGATTCTGAATCCCCATTTTTCATTCAGGGTTCTTATGTGTTGTTAATTATGTAAATTAATAGGATCCTGGTTCATATAGTATGTGTAGGACTGTATTTACAAAAAGAATATTGAAAAATAACTCAAAAACATAGCTACTTGAACTGTGCCAAGATTTGGAGCTAAATCTACATTCCAGCCAAGCTGGTTTTTACCCAACTGAGAAAATATAAATTTGAAAAGAATTATTTGGACTGGGGTTATGGCTCAGTGGTGGAGCGCTTGCCTGGCATGTGCGAGGCCCTGGGTTTGATCCTCAGCACCACATCAAAAGAGAGGGAGAGGGAGGAAGGAAGATCCATTGACAGCTAAGAATATAAACAAGAATCACTTGATATTTTGAGAAATTAGTAAACATGGAAACTACTCAGGAATAGTTACCTTGAAAAACGAAAACCTTGGTTTTAGTTCAAATATATCTACCTCATTTGTATTGGAACTTACTGATAGAAGTGGTTTTTGTCATTCATAATAACTGCCATTTATTTAATGTCTACTTCTTTTTTACTTGACTTTCTTTTCTCTCCCCCATTCCATACCCTAGTACTGGACAGGCTTTGCCACTGAGTTATATCCCCAACCCTTATTTTTTATTTT
The DNA here is from genome assembly GCA_020662805.1 of Glaucomys volans. Lineage (NCBI taxonomy): Eukaryota > Metazoa > Chordata > Mammalia > Rodentia > Sciuridae > Glaucomys > Glaucomys volans. Next base: position 203,447 of record JAJEJO010000172.1, on the reverse strand, counting down.
GAGACAGAGTCTCATCAGATTGCCTGGTCTAGCCTTAAACTTGTCATCCTCTTGCTGCCTCACCCTCCCACATCACTCAGATTACAGGTGTATACCACCATGCCCAACTCTTTAAATATTAATACTGATTTTTAGCTTAGATATTTTACAAATTCTTATAGACTTCTGTAGTCATATGCTTCTCAGTTATTATGTCAATTCATCCTTCATCAGATTTTTGTTCAGTACATATCAGTGTATCTATAAAATGTAGATTTTCTAGAGATAGAAAGAATACAAGTGTGACACATACAGAAGAAGAAAAGGGGTCTAAATCTTCATCTTCCAAACTGGAGCAACCACTTTACCACTGAGTTACATTCCCCCCACCCCCCACCTGCTTTTTTTTTTTTTTTTTTTTTAATTTTGAGACAGAGTCTCCCTAAGTTGCCCAGACTGGCTTTGAACTTCTTATGCTCCTTCTGCTTCCAACTCTCAAGTAACTGGGGTTACAGGTATGTGTCATTGCATCTGGCTTCAGTTATTCTCCCCACCACCCCCCACCCCCACTTTTTTGATACTGAAGCTTTACCACTGAACTCTATCCCCAGCCCTTTGTTTTTTTTATTTTGAGAGAGGGTCTCCCTAAGTACGTGAGGCTGACTGTGAACTTGAGATCCTCCTGCCTTAGCCTTAGCCTTCTGATTAGCTAGGGGTATGCACCACCACCCTGGGCCTAGCTTTGGCTACTCTTAAAACAGGAAATTGTATTGTGATAAGAATCCTTGCTCAGTACATATATCCACTTTTTAAATCAATCAATGTGCTTTGGACTACAAGTAACAGATGAGTTGCTCAGATAGCAGGAAGTTCAGAGGTAACTTAGGTTAGGTATTTTCTTGTTTTGTTTGTTCTGGGTAATGCAGTGACTACAGTTTTCTAAGGTTTTCATTCAAGTACCACATGAAATTAACAGGGGTTGGGAATCTTTTCCCAGAAGCTCCCAATGGGTTTTTAATGCTCATTGACTTTTATATCTCATTGACCATAACTAAAGCACAAGACCACTTTTTTGTTTGTTTGTTTGTAAGGAATCAGGGATTGAACCCAGTGTCACTTAACCACTGAGCCACATCCCCAGCTCTTTTTATTTTTTGAGACAGGGTCTTGCTAAATTACTGAGGCAAGCCTTGAATTTGCAATTCTCCTGGCTCACCCTCCTGAGTCTCTGGAATTAGAGATGTGCATCACTGTACCCGGCACAGAACCCAAACTTGTCACCAATAAGAAGAGGCCTTTAGTGATTTTCTTAGGCTGATAATCCCTGATGAAGTGGGTGTCGGGAGTCAATTATAATGTCTGCTACTTCAGTTATTACCTATATGTATTTATTTAGAACCCACTCCTGCTTGCAAGAAGCTCTAATATTAGAGGAATAAAGAAAATGGGTGAATGAAACAATTATCAACATGGGCAGTGCTACATATTGTAGATAGTGTTTATTAAATGAATTAGGCAACTAAAAGTGAAACTTTTTTTACTTAGAAACAAGTGATTGAGGATTTGTAAAATAGGGGAAACTTAATGTACTATAACGTTTAAACTAGGAAAGCTTCTTGAAGTAAACCAAGAAGACTTGAACTACTGTCTAATTGCTGTGCTGTCCTATTAGAATAAATAACACTTTTGTCCAATGGTATACTGATAAATGTTGGGGAAATGACAGGTTTATTTGTAGTGTTTACCATTTTCCATGACATAAATAATTTTTCCCTAAGTAATTTCAGTCTATTAACATGAAGTCAACTGCGTTGTATACAACTGCTTCTCTATAATAGCATTATTTTCTATTCTTTTCTTTTTTTATAATTAAAAAAAATTTTTTTGATGCAATTGAATCCAGGGTTGCTTTACCACTTAGCTACATCCCCAGCCCTTTTTATTTTTTATGTTTAGACAATGGTCTTGCTACATTGCAGAGGCTGATTCAAACTTGGGATCCTTCTGCCTCAACCTCCCATGTGGCTGGATTACAGGAAAGTGCCTCTACTCCCACCTTATTTTTACTTATTATTAACCTGCAGAGGACATGAATTGAAAAAACAGTATTTGGCTTTTTTAGTTTTATAAGCGATCAGTAATAAAACCCAGATTACCAAGACCATGTTTTTATGTTTGGTTTGGGTTTTTGGACGATGATGTGTTGAAACGGCATAATTTTAAGGTAATATTAAATAGTAGTCCTAGCCAGGCGCAGTGGCACATGCCTGTAATCCCAGCTACTTGGCAGGGAGGCTGAGGCAGGAGGATTGAAAGATCAAGGTCAATCTTAGCAATTTAGTGAGACCATGTCCCAAAATAAAATAAACAGGACTGGGGATTTGGTTCAGAGGTAGAATACTACTGGGTCAGTCCCCCATGCCAGGGGAAAATAATACTAGTCTCTGTAGACTTTTAGAAATAAAACAGATTGCTATTAGCTTTAATTGCTAAGTAAAATGTTACCTATTCAGTTTTTATGGGGCATCAACTATATGTTCAGGGCTACCAAAATAAAGAAGACTAGTCTCAAGGACCACCCTCCCAGTCTTTTAGGAAGACAATTATCTAAAAGCATTAAAGTGGAAGAGCATTAAGGCTCTTGAGTTTTAAACAAATACAATGAGAACACAAATGAGAGGAACAATTAAATTCAGGGACATCATGAAAGAATATTTGAGTTATGTCTTGAAATACTGTGTTCGTATTGAAGAGACAAAGGGAAATAGGACTATTTTAGGCAGTGAGAATAGCATATTTCTAATTGGTGGGAGATAAATATATGTATCTGTATGATGTGTCAGGCTTTTTGTTCATGATATATGGTAAAGATAAGCCAAGGCCATATTGTGAAAGGCCTTCAATCCTATGAGGGAATTTGGATTTCATCTTGAAGGCAAAAGATAAATAAGATTTTAGTAAACAATCTGAGTTAGGTGACACATACCTGTCATCCCAGCAACTCCGGAGACTGAGGCAAGAGGATCTCAAGTTCAAGGGCAACCTGAGTAATTTAATGAGACCCTGTCTCAAAATGAAAAATGATAAGGGCTGGGGATGTGACTCAGTGGTAGAGCTTCCCTGAGTTTAATCCCCAGGACCACACACACACATACACACACACACACACACACACACACACACACACAAAGATTGTAACAGGCATGTTTCTGTTTCTCATGTCCTTTTCAAAACGGAGTATTTATCATTCTTACCAAAACTGAGTATTTATCATTCTTTACAGTTATGCTTATTTATTGAAGGGGATGTTTTGCTAATATTGATGTAGCTGAATTTTTTTTTAATTTTTTTTCTTAGTTGTAGATGGAAACAATACCTTTATTTTATTTACTTATTTTTATGTGGTACTGAGGACCGAACCCATTGCCTCACACATGCTAGGCAAGTGCTCTAACCCTGAGCCACAGTTCCAGCCCTGAATATTATTTTAAATGTATATGTATTGGTCTTTTGTATATCTTTTGTGTATTGCTTATTAGTTTCTTTTTCTCATTTTTCTATTGAATTAATCACCTTTGTTTTTCGTAATGATTTATAGGAACAACAACATGAACTATACAGATAAGGTTTTTCGGATTATAATTCTGACTTTTATGGTGGTTGGATTAAAAAAATGAGATTATTGTCAACTTGACCAGTTGGGAATAATTACAATAACTTATAGCTGAGGATCAGAGAGTGATTGTGGTATGTATTTTTTAACGTGGTTCTGGGGATTATTTATTTATTTTTGCAGTGCTGGGGACTGAACCCATGGCCTTAGACTTGCAAGGCAAGCACTCTACCAATTGAGTTATATCCCCAGCCCCTGGATCAGAGAGTGTATGGAACTAAACTGTGGAATTGAATTTCTCTATGAGGAAGGAGGCAGATTAGACTTCAGGCTACAATTTAGCTACTTGGTAGCAGAACTTGAATTAAATGTCAATACTACTGCTTTTTAATTTAGCGCTCTTTCAGTATTGCCTCCTTATTCACTCCTTTTTCCTTTGGAATCTATGGAAGAAAAAATAAAACAGATATTTTCCCCCAGTACTTGGAATTGACCAAAGGGCACTTTACCATGTAGCTACATCCCCAGTTCTTTTTATTTTTTGAGACAGGTTCTTACTAAGTCGCTTAGGGCCTCACTAAATTTGCTGAAGCTGGCCTTGAAATTGTGATCATTCTGCCTCAGCTTGCAATTGCTGGAATTATAGGCATCTACCACTGCAACCAGTGTACTATACCTTTTGAATCTATGGATTTTTGTAAATGGAATCATAAATGTGTGGTCTGTCTGCCTGGCTTCTTTCATTTAACATAGTATTTATGAGATTGATCTAGCTGGGCACAGAAGTGCATGCTTGTGATCCCAGCTACTCAGGAAGCTGAGGCAGAAGAATCTAGTTGGAGGGCAGTCGGGACAGCTCAACAAAACCCTATCTGAAAATAAAATGAAAGAAAAAAGGCTACAAGTGTAGCTCAGTAGTATAGCACCTGTCTAGCATATGCAAGGCCCTGGGTTCAATACCCAGTGCCACATTTAAAAAAAAAAAAAAAAGATTAATCCACACTATAACATGTACAGTTGGCTCATTGTATCCATGGATTCTACCTCCATGGATTCATCCAGTCAAGGATCAAAATATTTGGAAATAATAAACACTCCCATAAATTGCAAAAAACAAAACTCAAGTTTGCCACTTGCAAGTCCTATTCTGAATTTATGCAAAGAAAGCAATTTCTAGGCATTGTATTAAGTATTATAAGTAATATAGAGATGATTTAAAGTTTATGGGAGGATGTTCATAGGTTATATGCAAATACTAAGCCATTTTATATAAGGGACTTGACAATCCCTTGATATTTGGCAGGGGTGAGGATTGCAACCGATCTCTCACAGATATGGAGGGACAACTATACCTTCTTTCTTTTTGTGGCTGTGTATTCTGCTGTATGGCGGTATCACATTTTGTTTATCCATTTATCACATTTTCCAACTTTTTGCTTATTATGAGTAATCATGCTCTGAATGTTCAAGTTTTTAAGTAACATGCATCTTTAATTCTCTTGGGTATATACCCAGGAGTAGAACTGCTAGTTGTTAGTAACTCTGTGTTTAACTTTTTGAGGAGGTGCCAAACTGTTTGCCAGAGCAACAGTACCTTTTTATATTCCCATGAGAAATGTACAAACGTTCCATTTTTGTCACATTCTCAACAATACTTATTATTGTCCAGCTTTTTTTGTTTTGTTTTGCTTTTTTGTTTTAGTGCTGGGGATTGAACCCATGAATGCTTTATCCCTGAGCTACACACCCAGTCCTTTTTATTTTTTTGTTTTGAGACAGGGTCTCACTTGCTAATTTGCTAAGGCTGGCCTCAAATTTACAATTCTCCTGTCTCAGCCTCCCGGGCCACTGGGATTACAGGTGTGAGCCACCACACCCAGCTACTATCATCTTTTTAATAATAGCCATCCTACTGAATTTGAGGTAGAATCTCCTTTTGTTTTGGTTTTGGTATTTTGGGGTGTTTTTTGTTCGTTTGTTTGTTTTGCTTTATTCTAGGGATTGAACCCAGGGGTGCTTTACCACTGAGCTACATCCCCAGTCCTATATTTTTTATTTTGAAGCAAGGTCTCACTAAGTTGCTTAGGGCCTCACTAAATTGCCTAGGCTGGTCTTGAACTTGCTAGCCTCCTGAATCACTGGGATTACAGATGTGTCCCATAGGGCTGGGGATATAGCTCAGGTAGTAGAGTGCCTGCTTTGTAAGCACAAGATGTGCCCCATTGCTCATTGTGATTATTTGTATTTCCCTTAGGAGTAATCATTCTGAGCATTTTTCTAGTGTTTATTGGCCATTTGTATTTCTTCTTTGAGAAAATATTCAGATCCTTTGCCAGTTTTTACTTAACACTGTTCGTCTTTTTATTGTTGGGTTGTAAGAGTTTATATATTCTGGATACAAGTCCTATGGGTACAAGACTTAAGATTTGCAAATCTTTTCTCCCCATTTTCTGATTGTCTTTTCACTTTCTTTTTTTTATTTTTTATTTGTTCTTTTTAGTTATACATGATTTTCACTTTCTTGATGATCCACCATTCTTTAATCTCTCCAATCTCGAAACATTGAGTTCTCCTGGACTCAGCTCTCAGACTTAGTCTCTGTCACACCCATTCTTTGTTAACCCGTTTGCTCTCATTTGTATGCTGACAGCTTCAATTTTACTATAAGTCTCATATATTCATCTGCTAACTTGAGGTTTCCACTTCAATATCTGATAGTCATTTTAAACTTAATGTATGTAAAACCAGACATCTGATTTTTTTTTTTTTCCTCCACAACCTAATCTCCTCAGTTCATTCTAATTGCTTGAGTCCATATTTTTAAATCCTCATTTTCTCTTCCACATCCAATCCACCAACAAACCCTACTGGCTGTATGTTTAATATATTTTTAATCAAGCCTTTCCTTAACCACCTTTACTGCTATGAACCTGGTCTAAACTGCTGTTTAACTTCTTCTGGGTTATTATTATAGCTCCTAAATAGTCTTCCTGTCTTTAATGCCCTATAACATTTTCTCAGTATAGCTGTCAGAAAACTCACTTTAAAGCATGTCAGATTATTTCATTCCTATCCTTAAATCCCTCTAGTGTATTCCTGTATCTTTAAAAATACAGGGCTGGGGATATAGTTCAGTTGATAGAGTGCTTGCCTAGTAAGCACAAGGCCCTGGGTTCAATCCCCAGCACCGGGGGAAAAAAAAAAATACAAAAAGTCCTTATAGCGACTTATATCATGTAACCCCTTTCCATTCTCACCTTATTTACACTTTGTCTCTTTTTTGTCACACTAGCTTCTTTAATATTCCTTAAGCATTCAAGACATCCTCCCTTTATACCTTGTGCATGCTATTTTACTTCTGAGAGCATCGTCTACCCTTCACTTACCCTCATGGCTTCAATGGCAATGTCATGCAGAGCCACACTGAGCCAAAGGTAAAAGAAAAATTAGAATATTGGCCAAGTTTTTATTTAAACTTTGACATCTTGTTTATTATGGATTTTTATGTATTTAGTATTTTAAAGTATTACATTAAGATATTATTTTTTTGGTGTCTTCTGCCCCTTAAATTTTATACCAAACCTAGGAATAAAAGGAAAACCTTTTTGGGCTGGGATATAGCTCAGTTGGTAGAGTGCTTGCATTACAACCACAAGGCCCTGGGTTCAATCCCCAACACCATAAAAATAAATAAATAAAAACACATGGGGGAGGGCTGGGGATATAGCTCAGTTGGTAGAGTGCTTGCCTCGTAAGCACAGGGCCCTGGGTTCAATCCCCAGCACCGCAAAAAAAAAAAAAAAAAAAACATGGGGGGAGACTTTTCTTGAGGCTTTTATCTACCATAAAACCATACCTGACATTGTACTTCATGGCGAAAAACTGAATGTTTTTGCCTTAAAGATAGAAGTTCAGCTGGGTGTGGTGGCACACACCTGTAATCCATCTACTTGGGAGTCTGAGGTAGGAGGATCAATATTTAAAAGCCAGCCTCCGCGACTTAGTGAGATCATAAGTAACTTAGTGAGACCCTGTCTCAAAATAAAATATAGAAAGGGCTGGGGATGTGGCTCAGTGTTTAAATGCCACTAGATTCAATCCCAGGTACCAACCCCCCCCCAAAAAAAAATGAAGAGGTTCTGTTCTTTGAAAGAAATTAAGAGAATGAAAGGGCAAGCCACAGATTGGGAAAAAATTTGCAAATCACAGATATGATACAAAGGATTCATATCCTGGATATATAAGAACTATTCAGTTTAAAAAAAAGACAACTCCATTAAAAAATATGCAGCATATCTAAACTTCTCTAAATATAAGTTCATGAAAAGATGCTCAGTATTATTAGTCAATAAGGAAATGGAAATTAAACCTACAGGGAGATACTGCTTGATTATACCCAGTATTTGGTAAGGAAAAACTAGAACTGTCTTACACTGCTAATATGAATGTAAAATGATAAAACCACTTTTAAAGGAGTTCAGAAAATGTAAGCACTTGCATAGCATATGGTCTATACATTCCATTCCAGGGCATTAACTCAAAGAAATAAAAATATTTCTGGCTGGGGATATAGCTCAGTTGGTAGAGTGCTTGCCTTGCAAGTACTAAGGCCCTGGGTTCAATCCCCAGCACAGCAAAAAAAAAAAAATATTTCTTCACATCAAGTCTTATACTCAAATATTCATAGAAGCTTTATAATATCTGCAAACTAGAAACAGTTCAAATAGATTTTTAGTATACTTGTTCAATAAATTATTACTTATTTACAAACACAGGTTATTGACACAGTACAGCCAACATAAATGAATCTCAAAGTAATAATCCTGAGTAAGAGTTCATATTGTATTTTTTCATTTTTATAAAATTCTAGAAAATGCAAACTAACTATAACAGTAAGAAGCAGATCAATGTTTGCCTGGAGATGGGATGGGGAAGATGCTAGGGAAGATGTGGAAGAACTGGGAGGACCAGAAAGGAAAAATTAGGAGGCATAAGAAAACTTCATTGTGTATAAATATGACTGTTTACTCTCTTGATTATGACGATGACTTTCTAATGTTATACATTGTCAAATTTACTAGATGAGTAAGTGTGTGCCGTTTATCATTGTACTTCAATAAAGTTGTTTTTAACAATACTGTTCAGAGCTGGGGTTCTGTCTCAGTGGTAGAGCACTTGCCTAGCATGTGTGGGGCACTGGGTTCGAATCTCAGCACCACATACAAATAAATAAATAAAGGTTCATCAACAACTAATAAAAATATTTTAAAAATAAATAAATTAATTAATTAAAATATTATCCATTATAATCAAGGTATGAGACATTTCTTGTTACTAGAAAAGTTAATTGCTACAATTTTACTAGAAGACAATTTAAGAATGTGTATTGAAATTTTTATACCCTCTGACACAATGATTCCACACGTAGGAGTTCATCACCAGAAGGTAATTAGAAGCATTTTGTAAAGTACCGAATGCACCCCCCACCCAGTGCAGTCAAAACAAAATTCCGACTATAGGATACAGTTAGATAAATTCAGTACATCTGTATAAAAACATTATGCAACCATCAAAAACTATCAGAACCATATTCTCAGTAGCAGAAGAAAATGTTCATGTGAAAGTGTTTTGTTTTTTTTTAATCTGATTAAAAGTAAGCTTGAGCCGGGCACGGTGGCGCACGCCTGTAATCCAAGCGACTTGGGAGGCTGAGTCAGGAGGATTGCAAGTTCAAAGCCAGCCTCAGCAACTTAGTGAGGCCCTAAGCAACTCAGTGAGACCCTGTCTCTAAATAAAATACAAAATAGGACTGGGGATATGGCTCAGTGGCCGAGTGTCCTTGAGTTCAATCCCTGGTTCCAAAAAAAAAAAAAAAAAAAGTAAGCTTGTCTTAACAATATTTTAAGAAGCTACATACAGTGGCACACACCTGTAATCTCAGCAGCTCGGGAGACTGAGGCAAGAGAATTGTGTGTTCAAAGACAGCCTCAGCAATTTAGCAAGGCCCTAAGCAACTTATTGAGACCCTGTCTCTAAATAAAATATTTTAAAAAGGGCCTGGGAATGTGGTTCAGTGATTAAGTGCCCCTGGTTTCAGTCCTGAGTACCAAAAAAATAGTAAGAGTATTTGGCTGGGCACAGTGATGGATGCCTGTAATCCAAGCAATTTGGAAAACTGACTCAGGAGGATTGCAAATTTAAGGCTAGTCTCAGCAATTTGATATAAGACCCTGTCTCACAGTAATAAGGTCTGGGGCTGTAACTCAGTGGTAGTGTCCCTGGGTTCAATCACCTGTACCTCAAAAAAAAAAAAAAAAAGTATGTTTGATTCTTTATTCTTTCTTTGTTGTTGTTTTGGGTTTTTGTTTTGGACCAGGGGTTGAACCCTTCCAAGGTCACTTAACCACTGAGCCAATCCCCAGCCCTTTTTATTTTTGTTTTGAAACAGAGTCTCACTAAATTGTACAGGGCCTCAAAAATTGCCTCTGCCTCCCAAATTGCTGGCATTACAGGTGTGTGCCACCATGTCTGGCTTCTTTTAAAGGTAAGTATAAAAATTTTTACAATTGTTTTCTTTGGAATTTTGTATCCTCAGTGTTTTTCACTTCTTTATATTTTTCCTGTATTTTAAAATATTTTGGGGTCTGGGGATGTAGTTCAGTGGTAGAACACTTTTATTAGCATGCACAAAGCCTTGGGTTTGATCACTGGAATAAAAAAGAAAAAAAATTTTTTTGCCACAAGCATGTATTTTTTTTTAATCATGTTCATTCATATGTGTGTGTGTATTGCTTTTTTCTTTTTTTCTTTTTTTTGTACCAGGGATTGAATCCAAGGGCTCTCAACCCCTAAGCCACATCGCTAGCCCTTTTTATTTATTTATTTTTATTTTGAGACAGGGCCTGGCTAAATTGCTGAGGCTAGCTTTGAACTTGTGAGCCACCTACCTCAGCCTCCCAAGCCCCTGGGATTATAGGCTTGCACCACCACACCTGGCCCACATTTATTATGTAAATGTACAGCTGTGGTAGTCCATGCCTGTAGTCCCAATTATTCAAAAGGTGAAACTGGGAGGATTGCTTGAGTCTGGGAGTTAGAGACTAGCCTAGGCAACATAGTGAAATAACTCTACCCACCCCCTCAAAAACAAACAAAAAACCCACATTTATTATGTAAATATGACTGAATAAAATTATAAAATAACATTAATTTTAAGACTGTAATAATATAAACGGTACCATATGAGGGAGTAAGTTTTGGATTGATTGATGGATGGATGGATTGATTTGGGGGGGGCGGCTAGGGATTGAACCCAGGGACACTCCACCACTGAGCCACATCCCCAGCCCTATTTTGTATTTTATTTAGAGACAGGGTCTCACTGAGTTGCTTAGGGCCTTGCTAAGTTGCTGAGGCTGGCTTTGAACTCGGGATCCTCCTGCCTTAGCCTCCCAAGTCGCTTGGATTACAGGCGTGTGCCACCACGCCCGGCCCTTTTTATTTTCTTTTGAGGAAGAACTTGCCAAATTGCTGAGGCTGGCTAGGATCCTCCTGCCTCAGCCTCCAAAGACCCTGGAATAATGGGAGCACAAATCATTTCCAGCTTCTCAGTTGCAGTTTTTAGATTCTTTACAGAAATGTGTTCATACAGTATTATATTAATCTTTCTGTGCCTGTTTTATTTCACTTAGCATAACATCCTTCTCATTCATTTTGTCACAAATAACAGGATTTCCTTCTTTTTGAGGCCAAGTAATACTCCATTTTGTACACCATATTTTCTTCATCTATTCATGGACTCTTATGTTCTTTGATGGACACTTAATTTTTATTCTCTTTCTTGGCTGTTATGAATAAAGCTTCTGTGAATAATGTAATCATTGTGCAGATGTCTCTTCAGCTACTGATTTCATTTCCTTTGAATATGGAATGGCTGGATCACATAGTAGTTTCATTTTAAAATTTCTTAGGAACCTCCAAATTATTTTCCATAAGGCTATACTTATCTATATTCCTATCAAGAATCTGCAAGGGGCCCCTTTTCTCCATGTCCTTGCTTGACACTTAGCTCTTTTTTTTTTTTTTTAATAAATCATCCTAAGAGATGTGTGGTGATACATCACACTTCCTAGGCAAGCACTCTACCACTGAGCAGCCTTCCCAGGTCTTTTTATTTTTTATTTTATTTTGATACAGGGTCTCACTGAATTGCCCAGGCTGGCTTCAAACTTGTTATCCTCCTACCTCAGTCTCCAGAAGAGGATTATAGACGTATTGCACTCAGCTTCATTGTGCCTTAAATTTGTGTTTTTCTTGATAATTGGTTATATTGAACATTTTTTCATATATTTGTTGGCCTTTTTTTGTTTTCTTTTGGTGGTGCTGGAGATCAAGCACTCTACCCCTGAATTACATCCCCAACTCCTGATAGCCATTTATGCGTCTTTTTTTGAAAAATGTCTTTTCTGGACCTTTCCCCATTTTTTTAATTATTTGGTTTTGCCGTTGATTTGAGTTCCTTATATATTGTAGATATCAACCCCTTATCAGACATATGATATACACATTTCTCCCATCTATACATTTTATTTATTTATTTCCAGTACCAGAGATTGAACCCAGGGGCATATACCACTGAGTTGCATCCCCATTCCTTTTGTTTTATTTTGAGACAGGGCCTCTAAGTTCCTGAGGCTGACCTCAAACTTTTGATCCTTTTTCCTCAAGTTGCTAGAATTAAATGCATGTGCTACTGTGCCTGGCTTCAAATATTCCACTTCTTTCATTGAATTTATTCTTAAGAATTTTTTGGATGTCATTGTAAATAGGATTGTTTCTTGATTTTTTTTTTCATAGTTCATTATTAGTGTATATAAATGCTGCTTACTTTTGTCTGTTGATTTTTATCTTTCAACTTTGCTAAATTCATTTACTAGTTTATTTGGGTTTTATTTTTGTTTTGTTTTGTTTTGTTTTTGGTACTGGGGATTGAAACCTGGAGACCTTACCACTGAATGTGAATGCCACGATATCCAGCTATTTATTAGTTTTGATAGTTTTTTAGCAGACTCTCGAAGGTTTTCTAAATATAAATCATGACATCTACAAGGAGACAATTTAATTTCTTCCTTTCCAGTTTGGTTGCTAGTTTTCCTTTTGAAATATTTTTCCTTAAGAAAACATATTTGGAAGCCAGGTGTGATGGTGCATGCTTGTAATCCCATTGATTCAGGAGGCTAAGGCAGGAGGATTGCAAGTTCAAAGCCAGCCTCAGCAATTTGTTGATGCCATAAGCAATTTACCAAGACCCTGTCTCAAAATAAAATAAAATAAAATAAAAAAATTAAAGAGGGCTGGGGATGTAAAGCGGTGGTTAACCACCCCTAGGTTCAGTGTCTGGTACAGAAAGAAAGAAAAGAAAGAAGAGGAGAGGGAGAGGGAGAGGGGGAGGGAGGGAGGAAGGGAGGGAGGGAAGGAAGGGAAGGGAAGGGAAGAAAAAATTTGGAAGCTGGATGTTGTTTTGGCACTCCTTGGGAGGCCAAGGCAGGAAGACATAAATTCAAGGCAGCCTTGGGAATTTAGTGAGACCTTATCTCAAAATAAAATGCAAAGGTCTAGGGATGTACAGCTCAGAGGTAGAGAGCCCCCAGTTTCAATCCCCAGCACCAGAAAAAAGAAGGAAGGAAAGAAAAGGGATTTGGAGATAAATAGCATAGCTCCAGAAATCAGCTTAGCATCATGCATTTTTATCATGGTCTCATCAGGTAGTCATGTCATATTTATATATAAGGAACAACCCCATCAATCAAATTTTAAAAATTGAAAATCTATGCATTTATATGGTCCACTCAATGTATAATTTTGAAGTGATTAATTTAGATGGTTGTCCAAAAGGGTTAGCTGACTGTTGATTAAAGGCTTTACATGCAGATTGTTTAATGAGATCATATTTAATTTGGCATACTGCTTTGCACTACCTATTAAAACAGTGTCTGTGTATAGTTTGATTACAGTTTGGGGGATTGAACCCAGGGCTTCTTGAATGCTAGGCAAGCACTGTACCATTGAGCTACATCCTCAGCCCTATATATCATTTAAAAAATTAAAAGTACAGGGGCTGGGGTTGTGACTCAGTAGTAGAGCACTTGCCTAGCATGCATAAGACACTGGATTCATTTCTCAGCACCATGTCTAAACAAGTTAATTAAATAAAGGTACATCAACAACTAAAATAATATTAAAGGCAAAGGCCCCTTTTAAAAAAAATTAAAAGTACATTTGGTTTATAATAGAACAGTCATGTCATCCCTCCTCACTGTCCAGAGGCAACCACTTTCAAGTCTTTTACTTGTTTGTTGGTTTGTTTTTTTCTTTCTTTCTTTTTTTTTTTTTTTTACCTGGGCTGTACCAGGGATTGAACTCAGGGGCACGTAACCACTAAGCCACATCTCCATTCCTTTTTTGTATTTTATTTAGAGACAGGGTCTCACTAAGTTGCTTAGGGCCTCACTAAATTGCTGAGACTGACTTTAAACTAAGGATCCTCCTGCCTCAGCCTCCCAACCAGCTGGGATTACAGGCGTGGCATGCACTACTGCACTTTCTGATGTTTACTTCTTTTTTTTTTTTTTAGTTGGCAATGGACTCAGTGCCTTGCATGTGCTAGGCAAACACTCTGCCTCTGAGCCACAACCCTAGCCCTCCTCTGATGTTTACTTCTATAGTTCAAAAACTATGCTTGTTCTGTTTCCCTACCCCACCTCCAATACAGCTTGAGTATCCCTTATCCAAGATGCTTGGGTTCAGAAGTGTTTTGGATACTGGAATATTTTCATAGACTTTACTAATGAAGCATCCCTCATCCGAAAATCTGAAATGTTTCAGATTAGGTTTCTTCAACCTGGATTTCAAATGTATTAATATATTAGTTAATTTACTACCCTGAAAGATAAAATTTTGCTCCTTTTCTCTCTTCCTACCGTGTTTCATGCATGGAATCTCTCCTATGTTTCTTTTCTCGTACAGTCTTTTTTGTTTTGTTTACCCTGGATTTCATATTTGGTTTGTTTGTTTGTTTAGAGTTTTATGTATCCATCAGTATTTCATCTCTAAATTTTCCAGTAAAACCAAATATCTCAATATATGCAGACACATTTGATAGTTTTTCAGTTTTTCCCCGTAAGAGACATCACTCCTTGAGGTCCCGGAACCTAAATGTGGACTGTTAGCTTTCTCATCCATCTATACAGCTTTTGTTCCACAATGTATCCTTGGAATTTTCTTCTAGATTAGATACTATCCTTCCTGGATTTCAAGGTTGCTGCTTCCTCATTATTTTCTTGTGGTGCTAGAGCATACCTTTCAGTCATAGCTTTCTGAGGAAAACTTTTTGAGATCTGATAAATCTGGAAAGTTTGCCTGGATATTAAATTCAAGATTCAAAGTATTAGATTGAAGCATAAGAAATTGCTGGTGTAGGGCTGGGGTTGTTGCTCAGTGGCAGAGCACTTGCCTAGCACGTGAAGCACTGAATCCGATCCTCAGCATCACATAAAAATAAATAAGTAAAATATAGGTATCCATCTACAACTAAAAAAGAAAGAAAGGGCCGGGCGCAGTGGCGCACGCCTGTAATCCCAGCACTTGGGAGGCTGAGACAGGAGAATCACGAGTCAAAGCCAGCCTCAGCAATTTAGCGAGGCCCTAAGCAACTCAGTGAGACCCTGTCTCTAAACAAAATACAAAATGGGACTGGGAATGTGGCTCAGTGGCTGAGTACCCCTGGGTTCAATCCCCAGTACCAAAAAAAAAAAAGAAAGAAAGGAATAAATTGCTGGTGTATATTGCTATATATACCAGTTCTTGGTATGTAAAAATGACTTCAGTGTAACGCAATGGCACACACCTGTAATCCCAGCTACACAGAAGGCTGAAGCAGGAGCATCATAAGTTCAAGGCCAGCCCTGGCCACTTAGACACTGTCTCAAAATAAAAAAAAAAAGGACTGGGAATGTCTCTCAGTGATAAAGTACTCCTGGGTTCAATCTCTAGTACAAAAAAAAGAAAAATTAAAATAAATAAATAAATTTTAAAAGACTGGCAGTATAGCTCATTGGTAGAGGTCTCCTGGGTTTACTTCCCAGTACAATCCCCCTCCCAAAAAAAGGCAGTTTTATGTAATTTTACCTCAAAATTTTGAAAGTATTATGTCCTTGCCTTCAATCTTTTTATTCTTACTATTGTGAAATTTTAGTGCAATATGCTTCAATTTGGAATTCTTTTCATCTATATTACTAGCAGCTATCTTCTAGATGGCCCTTCTAGAAATTTCTGTCTGGAAATTTTCTTGGGATTTTTTTCCCCCTTTGGTTATTAAAAAATAAATTTTCCTTCTTATCCTTTTTCTTTATTTTTTCTTTTTGCAACTCTATTGATTGCGTGTTGCCCTACCATACTGCTCTTTTTAATTTCTTATTTTTTTCCTCATTTTTCACCTCTATCTTCTAGAAGATTTCGTCAACTCTATTCCTCAACCTCTGTGATAGATTTTAAACAATTTCTTGCTTTTTAATTGTCTTTTTAATTTCCACCATCTTCTGAAATTCTAAAATTCCACAGTTTGTGTGTTTTGTTCCTGGATTCAGAATGTCATATCTGATAAGATAGGTTTTCTTTATTTTTCTCTTCCTTCGTGGTCTCTATTTGCTATTGGTTCATTCTTTGTTTAGTTTAGACTAAACAAAGGCATGGTGGTGCATACCTGTAATCCCAGCAACTCAGGAGGCTGAAGCAAGGTGGTCACAGGTTCAAGCCAGCTTCAGCAATTTAGCAAAGGGCCTAAACAACTTTTCAAGACCCTATCTCAAAAGTTGAAAAAATAAAAAGATTTGGGAGTGTAAATCAGTGATCAGTCCCCTGGGTTCAATCTCCAGTACCTCCCCATTAAAAAAGAGACAGAAAGAAAAATATGACACTACAATCCTTTTTTAGAAGCTTTGAGGGACTTGTCAGTTGGTGGCCCTTACTGTAGGAGCTGTCTGACCATATAGATAGGATAACCAACCTACCAGAATCTGTAAGTCTTTTGTCAGAAGCAAGTCATTTTTTCCTTATCCAAATCAACCAACCTTTTGCCTGCTTTCTCAGAGCCCAGTGAGGGAAGAAAGGGTTTGCTTCACTATTGCTCTCAGGGGTGTAATTTATTTCTCTTCTCAGTTGAACGTGGTGCAATTGAGAGTAAACCTTCATTCAGACTTATGTTAGAATTATCAGGGGTACGAACAGGTAGGTGGAGGGAAGCTGCATTAAGTGGTGAAGATGACTTAAAGGTCTGATTGTATCTATTGAAACTTTGAGCATTCATCCTGTTTTGAGCTCAGCCATCTTTTCAAAATACTGATGCCTGCCATGCCAGAGCCCTGAACCATTGTCTAGCCTCTGTGCCTGTAGTCTGCTGGCGCCAAAGTGGGTTACATAGTTGCGGGGGGATACCGATACCAATAATCCCAAACTTTTCCTGGGTTTTTGTTTATTTTTGTTTTTGTGGGGTTTGTTTTGTTTTTGTTTTTGTTTTTGTTTTGTTTTTGTACTGGGCCTTGAACTCAGGAGACTTTTTACCACTGAGCTACATTTCCAGTTCATTTTTTTATATCTTATTTTGAGACAGGATTTCACTGAGTTGATGAGGATCTCACTAAATTGCTGACACTGACCTTGATCTTGAAACTCTTTTGCCTCAGCCTCCCAAATCTCTAGGATTGTAGTGTTCACAGCTCAACCAGGGTTTCCTGGATCTTAAATGTGTGCCAACACAGTTTCTTCACTTCTGCCTTTACCAGTCTCTTACAGGTTTAGGTTTCATCTTTCTTTAGTCTGCCAAGTTAGCATTGAACATTGTTCATCTGCTTTCCAGTTCCAAGAATGTTTTTGATGTCTCTTATCTGCTATCCCTTCTCTGTTGCTCTTTGTCCTCAAGCACTATACCTATTTTTCTGATTATTTGGTTTCATTTTAGTGAGGTTTTGGAAGTGAGAGGAGAGAAACTTGCAAGTAGAGTAAATCATCCTCAGTTATACAGGGGGTACCATTCAAGAGGGTGCCCTGATAATGGGAACTGAATTGAAGGATTGAAATCCAACCTGAGCTTTGCTCATAGTAAGTACCTTGAATTAGGTTAGCCAGAGAAAGGGAGCTTCTCTGATTCTCAAAAGCCTTATGCTGATGAGAGGCCTGAGTATGTACATATTTGCTGCTCTTGCCTATAATAGTAATTTGAATTTGATGTATATTTCTGCTCTTGATGTTTTTATTTTTTTTAAATTCTGTAGCAACTGTGAATAGTTTTTACTGGTTAAGTTGAATATAGTAAGAAATCAGTTTTATTTTCACATATTCTTGACTAGTTTACAGTATAGCTACCTAGCAACCAATTAGGTATTCAGTAACTTTAATTAATGCTCATTTACTTTTGGCCTCTCTTGAACTTTATACCAACCATATTCAGTAAATTCAAGCATGACTGAATTACTTCAACTTCTTAAGTGAAAATTCTTGTCCCATAAACAATGATTCACAGAGAAGGAAATTGAATCTAAGGGATTCTGAAATGTATGTTTTTAATTGAGATAATATACAAAAGAAAATATGCCTTGTGAAGTGAAATTACTTCCTTAACTTTTCAGGGAGAATTTAAAGTTAGCTCTCTACGAAGATACCATGTTGAGGGTGCTGATTGTCCACTTACAGACCTATCTAATTCTACTATTCTTCATCAGCCTTGATTTCCTAACTTGTATGTTGGCTTGAGGAAGAGGGAGATAGGAGATAAGGAATAACTTGAGCTATTAATAGATGTCAGCAACATTTTCTACTGTAGCCTTTTTTTAAAGGAATGCTGGGTACAGTGATGACTGCTACAGTGGTAGAACAGAACTAAAGACAGGAAAAATTTTGACTTTAATGAAATTAAATATTTCTCAAGTTGATTAGATACCCTATACATTTTCATAAGTTGTCTCTAATTGTAACCTTTTTTTTTTTAACTTTTTTGTAGTTGTAGATGGTCAGAATGCCTTTATTTTGTTTATTTTTATGTGATGCTAAGGATCGAACCCAGTGCCTTGCACATGCTAGGTAAGTGCTTTGCCACTGAGCTACAGCCACAGCCCCATAATTTTAACCTTTCTGATATATTATAACCAGAGAGACAGCTATAATGTGGCAACATGACTCTTCTGTTATTTCTAGAATAGTAATGTTTGTCTTCGAGATAATAATTTCTTTGTAGTGTTTTTTCCCCCCCCCTTATGAGTTACCTCTGCCTGTTGCTTTCAAGAATAGGTTTCAGGCCATTTTGTCTCCAAAGATGTGCCCCTCTGATGCAGAATAAAATATCTGTGGCCCACGAAATCTGCCTCCATTTTTCTTCTCCTTTTTCTTTTTGTATTCCCTTCCATGTGCTTTCATTTGGTTCCCTGACTAGGAAACAGGATGTTTGGGGGTTCTTTTTACCCCTCTTTGTTCTAACTTACAGTTTTTTTCTGTCTCTCCATGAGACCTCTGGATCAGAAGCCACTTTTTGCCTCTCACCAAGCATTGTTGCCCGCAGTAAGGAGCATCCACTCCCCAGATGACTTTACAACCTGTTTTTCCTGAACCAGGCTTTTGACACAGACCCCTCAACTGACCCAAGACATTCTTAAAAGGGAAACCCAAATTGCTTTCCCCATGTCACCCCCTCTCAAAGCAGCAGGCAAATATTTCCCTTCTGAAGAAAATTTAAAGGCATAACTAGCCAGCAGATGCCGTCCCTTAAAATAGTTATCAAGAATTTGAAAGCCGGGCGTGGTGGCGCACACCTGTAATCCAAGCGACTTGGGAGGCTGAGTCAGGAGGATCTCAAGTTCAAAGCCAGCCCCAGCAACTTAGCGAGGCCCTAAGCAACTCAGTGAGACCCTGTCTCTAAATAAAATACAAAATAGGGCTGGGGATGTGGCTCAGTGGTGGAGTATCCCTGAGTTCAATCCCTGGTTCCAAAAAAAAAAAGAAAAGAAAAAAGAACAGGTTCCATGCCGGGTGTGGGGTGCACACTGGTAATCCCAGCAACTCTTGAGGGTAAAACTGGAGGATCCCAAATTCAAAGCTAGCTGCAGAAACTTAGTGAGGACCTAAGCAATTTAGGGAGACCCTGTCTCAAAATAAAAATAAAAAGGGCTGGGGATGTGGCTCAGTAGTTACACTGTGTTCTGTCCCCAGTGCCAAAAAAAAAAAAAAGGATTCCAACAATAAAGAAGGTAAACAGAGAACCTACAGAATGGGAGAAAGAAAATCTTTGCTAACTGCTCTTCTGACAAAAGATTAATATCTAAAATATTTAGAGAACTCAAAAAGCTCCCCCCAAAGCCCCATAACCCATATAATAAATGGACAAGTGAATTAACAGATACTTGTCAAAAGAAGAACTACAACTGTGTGCAGTGGCACATGCCTATAATCTCAGCAACTCAGGAGGCTGAGGCAGGTGGATCACAAGTCCAAAGCCAGCCTCAGCAATTTAGTAAGGTCCTAAGCAAATTAGCAACACCCTGTCTCAAAATAAAAAAGTACCAGGAATGTAACTCAGTGATAAAGGACCCCCTGAGTTCAGTCTATAGTACCACAAAACAAAAAGAAGAAGAAATACACATGGCAAACAAATATATCAACAAAATGTTCAACATCATTAGCAATTAGTGAAATATAAATCCAAATTACACTGAGATTTCAGCTTACACCAGTCAGAATGGCAGTCATCAAGAATGGAAACAAGGCCGGGCGTGGTGGCGCACGCCTGTAATCCAAGCGACTTGGGAGGCTGAGTCAGGAGGATCGCGAGTTCAAAGCCAGCCTCAGCAACTTAGCAAGGCCCAAAGCAACTCAGTGAGACCCTGTCTCTAAATAAAATACAAAATAGGGCTGGGGATGTGGCTCAGTGGTGGAGTGCCCCTGGGTTCAATCCCCAGTACCAAAAAAAAAAAAAAAAAAAAAAAAAAGAATGGAAACAATAATTGGAGCTGGAGAGGATATGAAGAAAAGGAACTCTTTATACTGTTGATGGGACTATAAATTAGTTCAACCACTATGGAAATCAGTATGGAGGTTCCTTAAAAGACTAGGCATAGAACCCACCTATGACCCAGCTATACCACTCCTCAGTATGTATCCTAAAGAATTAAGTTCATCATACTGATGATACATACATGCTTATAGAGCACAATTCACAATAGCCAAACTATGGAACCAACCTAGGTATCCATCACAGGTGAATGGATAAGGAAAATGTGGTATATATACACAATGGAGTTTTATTCAGCTATAAAGAAAAATGAAATTATGTTATTTTCCGGAAAATGGGTGGTACTTAAGATCATTATGTTAAGCAAAATAAGCCAATCTTAGAGGGTCAAGGGTCGTATTTTTTCTCTCATATGTGGAAAGTAGAAAGATAAAAGGAAAAGAAAGGTGATCCCCTGAAAAGCAAAGGGAGATGCTGGGCATGAATAGCACACCCCTGTGATCCTAGCAACTTGGGAGACTAGGAAAATTCCAAGTTCAAGGCCAGCCTTAGCAACATAGGCTAAAAGAAACTTAGTAAGACCCTGTCTCAAAATAAAATATAAAAAAAGGCTGGGGACATAGCTCCGCAGTAAAATGCCCTGGGTCCAATCCCCAGTCGCACCCCCCCGCCCCACCCCCTGCTAAAAAAGAAAAGGGAGTTCAGTAAAGGAAAGGAGGGCCCAAGGGGTGGAAGAAGGTGAGGCATCAAAGAAGTGCAGAAGGGTGAAATTGACCAAATTATGTTGTTATATTTTGTGCACGTATGAATATATAACAACAAATCCCATCATTACTGTAATGAGCCAATAAAAAGATTGGGGGTGGGGAGAACAGGTTCCAGAAGGAAAATAGTTGTTTATTCAGTATCTTAGGAGAGGCTATTCTGCTGAACAGAGAATGATGATAATTTTAACTCACAAGGATGGCAAAGACTCAAAGAATTATTTCATGGTTGAAAGCAGCCAAAGGAAATAGCAGCCCATTGTTCTCTAAAATGGATCTTGTCCCCTCCAGTTGTTGCAATCTCTGCCTTGTCTTTGTAGATTTCAGTATCTAAATGTCAGGGGGAAAATCCTATCTTACCATCTTCCTTTAACATGGACTGGTTGTTATACTGATAAATGAGACTTTGTACATCTTGTCAGTGCCATATTTTCACCTAGTATGGTAGTATGGTGCGTACGTGTAGTAGAATCTTTTTTTAAAATACTTTTTAGTTATAGACAGACACAATTCGTTTATTTATTTTTGTATGTGTTGCTGAGGATCAAACCCAGTGCCTCACACGTGCTAGTCAAGGACTATACCACTGAATCACAACCCCAGCCCAGCAGGATCTTTATTAAAAAAAAAAAAAATTGTTTTGTATAAATACTGAAGTAACTACTAAGTTCTGGAATAGTGGTTCAAGGGATCTAATAATGGATGAAACCTCAAGTTTCTGGAAAATTGTGGCGCATTTTCTTTCCTTTTTTGTCCTGAGAATTAAACCAACCACTGAGCCACATCCCCATCCTTTTTATTTTGAAACGGGATCTTGCTAAATTGCTGAGGCTAGCCTTGAATTTGGGATCCTCCTACCTTAGTCTCCTGACTGCTGGGATTACAGGTATGCACCACCACATCTGGCCATGTATTTTCTTATATTTATGGAGCGACTAGTAAAAGTTATCCCAGCTTAATTAAATTTCAGGGACATTCATTTGTCATGACCATTCAAAAAGTATTTATTGATTACTTCCCATAATCAAGCCTGGTGCTAGAATGCAGAGAAGACATTAAAGAAACATCAAAGGAAAATAATACTGTGAGATTCTATGGAATCCTCTCTGGCTTTGTTTTTTTGAAAACTAATGTATTAGAATCTTTACATAGGTTATCAGGAAATCTTGGCGTGTTTGCTCATTGTAACCATGTATAGGCATTAGATTATAAGGAATATTTTGCCGTTGAGTGTAATTTGTTCCTCTTGGTCTTGAACTGTAAAATACATCTTGTACAGTTTAGAGAATGACAATAAAAAGCACACCTATACCCATCAACTGCCTTAAAAAGTAAAGCATTGACTGCGGGCACGGTGGCGCACACCTGTAATCCAAGCGACTCGGGAGGCTGAGTCAGAGAATCGCAAGTTCAAAGCCAGCCTCAGCAACTTAGCGAGGCCCTTAAGCAACTCAGTGAGACCCTGTCTCTAAATAAAATACAAAATAGGACTGGGGATTTGACTCAGTGGCCGAGTGTCC
The DNA here is from genome assembly GCA_020662805.1 of Glaucomys volans. Classification (NCBI taxonomy): domain Eukaryota; kingdom Metazoa; phylum Chordata; class Mammalia; order Rodentia; family Sciuridae; genus Glaucomys; species Glaucomys volans. Next base: position 180,518 of record JAJEJO010000172.1, on the reverse strand, counting down.
TTGAGTTCAATCCCTGGTTCCCCCCCCCCAAAAAAAAAAAGTAAAGCATTAGCAATACTTTCTAACTTCTTTTATGACTTCCCTCATACTTTCTCCTTCTCCTACTTCCTATTGACTAGAATTTTTATTAATCATTCACCTGTGTATATTTTTTCATTTTTCTGTATCCCTAAGCAGTTTTTCTTAGTTTTGTCTGATTTTTGTTCTTTTTTCCCTAAATATATATTTATGTATGTATGCATGTGGTGCTGAGGATGGAACGCAGTGCCTCACGTGCTAGGCAAACACTCTACCACTAAGCCACAACCCCAGCCCTGATTCTGTTCTTTTGTTAAAGAAAGTCACAATATCATATCTTCCCCTCTTCCCCCAAGAACTGGGGACTGTGAACCCAGGAGTGCTCTACAACACTGCTAGGTACTTTATAACATTGAACTGTGTCCTTGGCCCTTTCAATTTCTTTCTCTCTCTCTCTCTCTCTCTCTCTCTCTCTCTCTCTCTCTCTCTCTTTCTCTCTCTCTCTCTCTCTCTCTCTCTCTCTATCTATCTATCTCTCTCTCTCCTTCTAGCAGTGCTGAGGATTGAACTCAGGGCTTCACACTTCGTAGACAAGCATTCTACCCCTGAGCAACATCTCCAGCCCCTCTTTAAATTTTTAATTTTGAAATAGGATTTCACTAAGAGTCTGTGTCTGGTCTCAAACTTGCAATCTTCCTTCCTCAGCCTTCAGAATCACTGGGAATACAGGCTTGTACCTACAGATCTTGAGGATGCCAGGAAATTTTCTTTTCAGAATTAAAATCTGTTTGTTATAGAGGGAAGAGGAAGAAAAAAAGAGCTGAGGGACATCTTTTTTCTCTTTTTTTTAAGTGTAGATGGACACAATATATTTTATTTATTTATTTTTGTGTGTGTGTGTGGTGCTGAGGATCAAGCTCAGTTCTTGACACATGCCAGGCAAGCACTGTACCACTGAACCACAACCCCAGCCCCAAGGGAGGGAGATCTTTTTAAAGACAGCTAAAAAATATATTTGTACTATGCAAATCCCACTGTATGGCTGTCCCATCCATTTGTTTTTCTAAAGATTCCTTCTCAGCCAAGTGATTAACCAGTTTCCTCATTAAAGTGGAGATCAGAGCTGGGGTTGTGGCTCAGTGGTAGAGCGCTTGCCTAGCACGCATGAGGCCCTGGGTTCAATCCTCAGCACCGCATAAAAATAGAATAAAGGTATTGTGTCCACCTACAACTAAAAATATATATATAATTTTAAAAATAAAGTGGAGATTAAGTGCTTTGTCTCCAAATCCTTAGAGATTTAGAGGATTATTACCACTTTATCACCTGTTGACCAGTTTTATCTACTGTGGAAATTATGCTTTTGGACTATGCAGTTTATTAATTTATTTTGGTGCCAGGGGTTGAACCCAGAAGTGCTTAACCACCAAGCCACATCCCCAGCCCTTTTTTATTTTTTGTTTAGAGACAGGGTGTCGTCAAATTGCTTAAGTCCTCGCTAAATTGCTGAGGCTACTTTGAACTGAGATCTCAATCCTTCTATCTCAGCCTCCCAAACCGCTGGGATTGCAGGCGTGGGCCATTGTGTCCCGCTGGATTATGCAGTTTATTTTATAAGAAAGTGAAGAGGGGTCTGGGCATGTAGCTCAATGATAGAGTCCTTGCGTAGCACATGAAAGGCCCTAGGTTTAATGCCCAGCACTGCCATTGGAAAAGGGGAGAAGATTATAGAGACTAGTAGAGATTATGACAACCTCTTTCTCAGTCTTAATAGTGCAACAAAAACAATGTTTAGCCACCCAAATAGGGTAGGTGGTTTAGTTATACATCAGAATGTTATTTTGGTACTTTCTCTCCTAGGTTTGTTTCTGTCTTGCACAAATGAACACTAGGATGTTCAATTTTAGCTCTTCTGATGGAGTCCAAGAGTGGAGATACTCTAGACGTGTGTGCATGTATTCCAACCTGAAACAAGGATGGTACTGAAAAGAAAGAAAAAGAGAGAAACACTCATTTGATTATTTTTTAATTGATGATCTAGTGCCCAACTCCTGACCTGTTCTTAGCCTGAAAAGAGCTCTGATGACTGGCTCACGTGCCAGAGAACAATACTAAATTTTTATGTGATGTTTAATTTTTGAAATAGCTCTGTTAGATATATACAAGTATGATTTTTCATTTTAATGGAAAAACTGCCATAAAGAATTTAAACAACTTGCCTAAATTTGCACACATAAGCTAACACTGGAGATAGCCATGGCTGTCTCCAAAGTCCATTCTCTTCCTCGTATCTCCCTTACTTATCTTCACCCTTTACTTCTACTTGAAGAAGTCTTTCTCCCCTTATCTCATTTAAACCAAAGCCCTCTACTCTTTTTCTAAAATAGTCTCCCTCTGTAGAGCTTTTCAGGCATATTCTTTTGTGTGAGATTTTCTTGTCAACAAGGCAAAAATTAAAATGGTTAAAATTTTTTACATCTTGGAGACAGACTCAGATATTTAAGAAATTTGTTTATTATAGGGATTTGGCAGGAAAAAACTATCCTTATAGGAAGTTCTTGATAGTATTCAAGCTCTGAAAGTGTCAGACAAGTAACAGTGAAAGCAGACTAAAGCTGGTTAAAAAGAAATGGATGTAGTATGATTAAACATATTGATTTTGATTAAAGCTAAAACATTCCAAAATAATAGGATAAGAAGTGCCAAATTTGGGCTGCTCTGTCAGGAGAAGTTAAAGAAAGAAAAAATACTATAAATGGTCCCCATTTAACTTAAAAACATTAATCTTTACTGGCTACCAACTGCTTCTTAATTAAATATCTTTACTGCCAACCTCTATGCTAACAAATCTAATCTTTTATTGCACTGGCTTAAAAGGAACTCAGATTCTGCCCAGTATTTAAATTTGGGGGTCATAATTGTTTGAAGATTACCTACGGCTAAAAATAAAATCATATATATATATATATGGATGGGGCTGGGGCATGTGAGATAAACCTCTGTGTGTGTGTGTGTGTGTGTGTGCGCGTGTGTCTTGAGTAACGTTATAGCTCAGAAAAGGAATCAGAAATCAGTAGACCTCTTTAAGACAGAAGCAGTGGCTATAAATGTCAACTTAACAGTGTTACTAGGAAGATTTTAGCCAGGTGCAGTGGCACGCCTTGTAATCCCAGCACTTGGGAGGCTGAGGCAGGAGGATCCCAAGGAGGATCCCTGGATGGGATCCCTGGATGTTGGGAACTTTATTGAGGACCACTTACAATTTTCAGATAATGAAAAGCCAGATTATCAGAATTTCACTGCATCATTAACATATTTTTGTCAATTATTTTTTTATTAAAATATAACTTAAATAAAATGCTATAATCTAAAACATAATTTTAAATGATTGAATAGGATTTTCAAAGCCGGCCTCAGCAACTTAGTGAGGCCCTAAGCAACTCAGTGAGACCCTGTCTCTAAATAACATACAAAATAGGGCTGAGGATGTGGCTCATTGGTGCAATGCCCCTGGGTTCAATCCCCAGTCCCCAAAAAAAAAAGAAAGAAAAAGAAAAAAAGGAAGATTTTAAAAACAAAATGTTATCAGCCTTTGGGGATGAAGACAAGATCAAAAGTAGAATACTTAGGCCAGATGCAGTGGTGCACACCTATAATCCCAGTGACAGTAGGCCGAGGCAGGAGTATGGCAAATTTGAGGCCAGTCTCTGCAGTTTAGGGAGATCCTATCAAAAAAAAAAAAAAAAAAAAAAAAAAATTGAAGGCCCGAGGATGTGAGTGCCCCAGAATTAAATCTCCAGTACTACACATACCAAAAAAATAGAATATTTTGCACATTACTGGTTGTACCTAAAAAAGGATCTAGAAGGATAAATAAATTACCCCCAAAATGTAGGCCATACTATACTTTCTTTTAAGCTCTAGAGAACCTGGAAGTTGGTTGAGTAGTGTGCATCAAACAGTCTTACAGTGCCTCAGCAACTTAATAAGACCCTGTCTCAAAATAATTAAAAAAAAAAAAAATCTTGAGGATATAGTCAGTGATGAAGTGCCCCTGGATTCAATTCCTAGTACCACCAAAAAACACACACACACAAACAAAAAGTCCTTACAGTGTACATACACTTTTACTCACTTACCTGATCTCATATGTAGAACTTTAATAGTGAATGAAACAGTGCTGGGGGGAGTAACTCAGAGGTAGCATACTCTAGAGGCCCTAGATGCAATCCCCAACACTGGAGGGAAAAAAGAAATCTAAATGTCCCAGCCTTATTTATACAAGTACAAGTGAAAATCAGGACAACCTAAATGTCCATCTGGAGGAAGTGATCAAATGGTGTGGCTTGTTTGTTCAAGAAAATTCTAGGGCTGGGGTTGTGGCTCAGTGGTTGAGCACTTGCCTAGCATGCGTGAGGCACTGGATTTGATCCTCAGAACCGCATATAAATAAATGAGTAAAATAAAGGTCCATCAACAACCAAAAAAATTATTTTAAAAAAAGAAAAATCCTATTCAATCATTTAAAATTATGTTTTAGATTATAGCATTTTATTTAAGTCATATTTTAATCAAAAAATAACTGACAAAAATATGTTAATGATGAAGTGAAATTCTGATAATCTGGCTTTTCATTATCTGAAAATTGTAAGTGGTCCTCAATAAAGTTCCCACCATCCAGGGATCTAGCCAGGTGTGGTGGCACATGCCTGTAATCCCAGTGACACAAGAGACTGAGGCAGTAGGATCACGAGTTCAAGACCAGCCTTGGCAATTTAGTGAAACTCTGTCTGAAAATAAAAATAAAAAGGGCGTGTGCCGGGCGTGGTGGCACACACCTGTAATCCAAGCGACTTGGGAGGCTGAGGCAGGAGGATCACGAGTTCAAAGCCAACCTCAGAACTTAGCAAGGCCCTAAGCAACTCAGTGAGACCCTGTCTCTAAATAAAATACAAAATAGGGCTGGGGATGTGGCTCAGTGGCCGAGTGTCCCTGAGTTCAATCCCTGGTTCAAAAAAATAAAAAAATTTAAAAATAAAAAGGGCTGGGATGTACCCCAGTGGTAGAGCACCCCTGGGTTCAATCCCTATTCCAAAAGAAAAAAAACTTCAAGTAAGCAAGTTCCCGTCTTTGAGAGTAAATAATGTTTTGAGGATCCAACCATACTCATTTCTATAGTAGAACTAAGTAGATAAGGAGGATTGATGTTTGCTGCCCAATCTTAACACTTTTGTGATGAAACACTTTCACTATTGTTCAAGTATTATATTTCAGGAACATACAAAAATGTGGTACTTTTAGGAGTAGGTGGAGTGTGAAGATTTTGATATTCACATTAAGAATGAAGCATGGGGCTGGGAACATAGCTCAGTTGGTAGAGTGTTTGCCTTGCAAGCACAAAGCCCTGGGTTCAATCCCCTGCACCACACACATACACACACACACACACACAATGAAGCATGGAGCCAGGCATGGTGGCTTATGCCTATAATATCA
>JAJEJO010000172.1:130672-174904 GCA_020662805.1 Glaucomys volans | reverse complement strand
AAATGAAGCATGGGCCAGCCGCAGTGGAGCACACCTGTAATCTCAGTGACTCAGGAGGCTGGGGCAGGAGGATCTCAAGTTCAAAGCTAGCCTAAGCAATTTAGTGAGACCCTGTCTCAAAAAAAAAAAAAAAAAAAAAAGAAGGGTTTGGGGGTGCTGGGATGTGGTTCAGTGGGTGCTCCTGGGTTCAGTCTCTTTTACTGGAGGAAAAAAAAGAATGAAGCATGGCTCTGCCCTCTAAAAAAAACTAAAGAAATATTTCATCAACAGCTTATTTTAGAAGAAATAAAGGAATGGGTTGATGCTTATTCCCATATAAGTGATAAGTAGTGGGAGAGAGAGAGTGATTTTCCATCTTAGTAGGGATATAAGGACAGGGAAAGGAGCAGTTTTCTACAGGAAAGAGTGATGCTGGGCAGACAAAACCTAAATGTGTTCTATGGTTTTTAAGATTAAAACCTGAAAAGGCAAAGACTTGGAAGGGATATAAATATTTACAAAATATAAAATTGGGGATTTTATTTTGTTTTTGTTTGGCAGTATTGGGCTTTGAACCCAGGGACCTTCTACCACTGAACTATACCCTCAGCCCTTTTTATTTTTTATTTTGATACAGTATTTGTCAAGTTGCCAGTCTGGCCTTTAACTTGTGATCCTTCTGCATCAGCTTCCCAAGTGGCTGGCATTACAGGCATGTACCGATAAACCCAGCCAAAATATAAAGATTTTTTTAAAAAATTCATAATGCTTTATTAGTAATAGCCAAAACCTGAAAACAGTCCTAATATCCATGAACAGATAAATGCATCCAGGTGGTAACTCCATACCATGGAATATTACTCAGCAGTCAAAATTAATCAACTAAGCCGGGCGTGGTGGCGCACGCCTGTAATCCAAGCGACTTGGGAGGCTGAGTCAGGAGGATCGCGAGTTCAAAGCCAGCCTCAGCAACTTAGCAAGGCCCTAAGCAACTCAGTGAGACCCCATCTCTAAATAAAATACAAAATAGGGCTGGGGATGTGACTCAGTGGCCGAGTGTCCCTGAGTTCAATCCCTGGTTCCAAAAAAAAAAAAAAAATTAATCAACTAATAACACATGCAGCCACTGGAAATATCTCAGAAGAACCATGTCTAATGAGAATTCAGACAATTAGAAAAAGTATATTGCATTATTCAATTTATATTTAAAGTAGAAAATGCACACCAATATATGGCACAAAGCTTCAGGGTTTAAAAAAAAAAAGGCAATCAGAGTTACCTCAGATGATGATGATTTAAAGAATATATACATATGTCACCACTTATCAAATTATATCATCTAACTGTATATAGTTCATAATATATCAATTATATCTCAATAAAAATGTTAATTTGGGCTGGGGATATACCTCAGTTGGTAGAGTGCTTGCCTTATAAGCACAAGACCCTGGGTTCAATCCCCAGCACTGAAAAAAAAAAAAAAAATGTTAATTTTTAAAAAATATTTCTTCCCCAAGAACACTTGAAATTTTCCTGATGAGGTTTCATTGTGTTTGCTTTATTAGTTGGCTAGTTGTATTAACTGAAGGTTGTACATCACTTCTTTCCTCTGCCTGGATTGTTTCTCCTCGAAGATAGTTGCATGCTTTGCTATATCACAAAATATTAAGATTTTAAGGGACATTAGCTTTTAAACTCCTTAAGCTGCTTCAGTTATGTAAGGATAATTGAATCTAAGCCTCTTTTGATGTTGCTCATTCCCTGAGCCTGCTAAACTTCTAAAATCGGCAAACTCATTTTTCCCCATGGGTATGTCTAGTAATATTAAATGAAATATGGATCTCAAATGCCAAGGTCTTTCCTACCTTAAGGGTTTTATATATGCTGTTCCCTTTTCTAGAAGTGCTTATCCCTGGGTTCTTTTTTAAATTTACATAAGCTATTTGACTTAACACAATCAATACAAAATATTACTTCAACATGTAATCAATATAAAAACGTGACCAAGACATTTTGCATTCTTTCCTCTGCTAACTCCCTGAGATCCACTGTGCATTTGACCCAAGCCCATCTCCACGCAGACCCACCACCATTCCTTGTGGCTCTTGGCAGGCATGGAGGACCTATCCCTTGGTTCTTCATGTGACTAGGTCCTTCCATGTGTTTGGTTGTTTTTGTACTGGGGATTGAACTCAGGGGCACTGGACCACCCACTGAGCCATATCCCCAGCCCTATTTTGCATTTTATTTAGAGACAGAATCTCACTGAGTTGCTTTGCACCTTGCTGAGGCTGGCTTTGAACTCTGTGGATCATCCTGCCACTGGGATTACAGGACAGTACCACCATGCCTAGCTCTCCTTCTTATCTTTCAGGTCACAGTTAAATCCAACCCTTCACTAGATAGCTCTCAATGTATATTTTATTATTATATGTCCTGTTTGTTCCATAATAGCAGTTTCCAATTTCTGTGTATTTATCCATCTCTTTCATTTACCATTCTACATCCATTGCCTAGCCCAGAAGTTTGACATAGAGGATACCCAATAATTATTTGTTTTTTGCTTTTTTTTTTCTTTTGTTTTTTATTTTGGGGGGATGTTTTGTTTTGGTATTGGGAATTGAACCCAGGGGCACTTAACCACTGAGCCATATCCCCAACTCTTTTGATTTTTTAATTTGAGACAGGGTCTTGCTTAGTTGCTGAGGGCCTTATTAAGTTGCTGAGGTTGGCTTTGAACTTGTGATCCTCCTGCCTCAGCCTCCCGGGCAGCTGGGCTTAAGGGCATATACCACCGCACCTGGCTGTTTGTGAAATTATTGAATTATTTGTAGCCAGGGCTTGAAAAACAGTAGGAAGCACTAAGAATTTGGGTCCTTCCCCCAATCCTGGTCCCAAGTTCTGTAATAATTGCCCTACTACCTATGCTAACTAGATTCATGGCAAGAATCCTGAAGAGAGGAAACAAGAAGCTGTGCTGGCTGAAAGTGGTAGCTCATGCCTGTAATAATAGTGACTTGGAGGTTGAGGCAGGAGGAACACAAGTTCAAGACCAGCCTTGGCAACTTAGACCCTGTCTCAAAATTTAAAAAAATAAATTTTTAAAAGGTTGGGAATATAAAGCACCCCTGGGTTTAATTTTCTGTACAAAAAAAAAAAAATCACTGTTTTAGGCAACTTTGAATTAATATTTGGTTATCTGTACTCTTCAGCTTGTCATGCCTTATTTTTTCTCTTTTCTGTGTCTTCTCAGCTACCACTTGACTCTGTCTGACTCAGCTTCCTCACACTAAAAGGATATATCAGAGAAGTGAGGTGGCCCTGAGAGCAGTGGAGGAAGGATGAAATGACAAGGGCCACCAGAAATCTTTTTCAGAACTCTAATCACTGTAAGGTCACTGTTTAGAGTCTGAAGGAGAGCAACTTTGAGTGCCTCGTTTTCTTGCTCAGTGCCCTCAACTCGAGTGCTTAGCTGGCAGGCGGGCACCTTTTCCTCCTCAGTTACTGTCAGAGCAACATGAAGGTCAGACAGAGAGAGACAAATGAGAGCAGCTCTGGGAAGGGAGGTTACCACGGTAACAAGCAGGAGGGACTGCTATTTGGAAACAGGCCTAATCATTCTCCTCTTTCTCCCTCCTTCTCAGCACAGGAAGATGGGTATTGTTTACCTGACCTGCATCCTTGGGGTGGGAACCATAATCCCTTTCTGACAGTTCCCAGTGACATGAGAGAACTGCTTTGCATTTTAATTTGATAAGCAGAAGCCACAGTTTTCTCAGAAGTGCTGGAAACGGGCCCCTTTTCTGGCCCTGTTCCAGGCAGAATTCTGGTTACCAGAGAGGGTTTGGGATTGCTGTTTATTTCTCAAATTTTGCATATATACATATGCATGAAATATGCCTGTTTGTTCTAGACAACTAGAATTAGATGAATACAAGCTGTCCTTAGATTATAAATATATTTGCCTTATGAAGGTTACCGAGCTCCCACCCCATCCCCAGCTCTTAGGAAACACCCAAATGTTCTATACCAGTTCTATTGCCCAGTGACCCATACAATAGATGTTCTAATTTAATGTCCTTATCCTTTTGCCTCTACCTTCTACTTAATATGCTACACTATTCTTGGTCTTCTCCTATCTGCCTGTTTCCTATTAACCTATGTCTTGTTCCTGTAATAAAAACTCACATATGTAAATATTTCTCCCCTTTCCTTCAAAATAAAAATAAACTTTAAACTAAAATATAAATTCTTAATATAAAAAAATGAAATGCCAAAAAACATAAGAGAAATTAAAAATCTAGATTCTCACTACCCTATGGTGAGTACTAGAATATTCTTCCAGTTCTCAACCTCTAATTCTATCTGCTGATCTACACATTGTGTTAGAATCATATATTTAGGTAAGAAATCACTTTGGGGCTGGGGTTGTAACTCAGTAGTAGAGCGCTTGCCTAGCATGTGTGAGGCACTGGGTTCCATTCTCTGCACCACATATAAATAAATAAAATAAAGTCCATCAACAACTACAAAAATATTTTTTTAAAAAGAAATCACTTTAACATTAGTGAACTAATATGGTACATTCTATTTTATATTCTTTTTACTTTTTATTCACTAAAAATATGGTGTAGATTTTTGTCCTTGATAATAGAGATTATTGTAGAATGGACATTTAGATTGTTTCTTATTTTTTGTTTTGTTTTGTTTCTATTTGGCACTAAAACCAATGTTGAGCCAGGTGTGGTGGACATGCCTATAATCCCAGCTTTTTAGGAGGTTGAAGGGTAGGAGAATCACAAGTTTGAAGCCAGACTAGGCAGCTGGGAAACACTGCCTCAAAATAAAACTTTTTTTAAGAAACATTTTTTTTAGTTGTCGATGGACATAATACCTTATTTTACTTATTCATTTTTATGTGGTACTGAGGATTGAACCCAGTGCCTCATGTATGCCAGACAGGCGCTCTACCACTGAGCCACAACCCGAGCCCCAAAATAAAACTTTTTAAGAGGGTATATAATGCAGTAGTAGTTTGTCTAGCATGTGTGAAACCCTGGGTTCAGTCCCCAGTACCACTGAAAAAAAGGAAAAAATTAAAGCAAACTGTGTATCACATGTGTTTGTGTACCTGTCCTTTTATTTATTTGTTTGTTTGTTTGTTTGTTTATTGGTCCAGCACCTGGGACAGGGGCCAAAGCACTGTTAGCACAGTGTAAATCCCCAGTTCTTTTATTTTCATCTTGAGACAAGGTCTCACTGAGTTGCTGAGGATTAGGCTAAATTGCTGAGGCTGGCCTTAAGCTTGTGATATTCCTGCCTCAGCCTCCCAAGTCTCTTGGATGACAAGCGCACACCACCATGCCCAGCCTCCTGTTATCTTCTTGATATTAACTGTAGGAATGGAAATTTAGAACCAAAGAGCATGTTACTTTGGTTATAATTTTGTCAATTTTTATACATATTGCCAAACTGCCCTCTGGAACAGGCAACCACTATTTTAACTACATAAGAATAACTTTTTATTTATTTTTTAAACACACTCTTTGTCTACTTGGGTATATTACTCAACTCTTTCGTCTTTGCCAGTAAAAATAGGTGAAAATTTTCGTGTGTTGGGGAGTTGTATGCAAATATAGTTTCTACATCTTTAAAAATACTCAGATGAGCCAAGTACAGTGGCACACCCTTGTAAATACTAGCAACTGGGAAGGCTGAGGCAGAAGGATTGCAAGTTCAAGGCTAGCCTGAGTAACTTAGCTTGTCTCAAAATAAAAAGGACTAGGGATGTAGTTCAGTGGTAAAGTGTCTCTGGATTCAATCCCCAGCATCACTCAATCAATCAATCAATTTAAGTAGATAAATAAGCAAAAAGGGCTGGGTATACAATTCAGTGGGTTCAAACCTCAGTCTGGGGGAAGGGGGGGACTTCAAATAACCCCTTCCAATTGTGCACCAAAAATCTCTGTGTACCTCTTTTCTTCATGTACTTCCAACCTTCTTTTCCTGTAGTAATGGCTACTGAGCAAAGTTTAAAAAAAACGGAAGTCCTAATCATGCTTATCTGCTCCCTGCAGTCTCTAACTAACTAAACCTGGGTCTTGTTTTTTCTTTTTCTTCCGGTACTATAATACCATCTACTCAAATTACAGCTCCAGAGATGGTTTTACTTATTTTTTTTTAATTAATTTTGTTTGGGGGGGATACCAGGGATTGAACTCAGGGGCACTCCACCACTGAGGCACACACCCAGCTCCATTTTGTATTTTATTTAGAGATAGAGTCTCACTGAGTTGCTTAGCACTTTTCTTTTGCTGAGGCCAGCTTTGAACTCTTGATCCTCCTGCCTTGCTGCAGCCTCCTGAGCCACTGGATTACACAGGGTTGGTCTTTGTTGATTCTTAGTTGGTTTGGGCTAGGAATTGAATACAGGTGTTTTAACACTCATCCACATCCTTAAACCTTTTGATTTTTTATTTTGATACAGGGTCTTGCTTAGTTGCTGAGGGCCTGGCTAAGTTGCTAAGGCTGACTTTGAACTTGTGATCCTCCTGCCTCAGCCTCCCAAATCCCAGGCCTACGCCACTGTGCCTGGCTGAGACTAGGGTATTTGTCTGTCTTGTTCATACTTGTATCCTCCAGGCCTACAATAGTAGCTGGTGTGTTTGAGGTGCCTAGTAAATATTTGTGCAATGAATCATTTCCCAGCTGTAAGAACTAGAAATTCTAATCATACCGACTCCTTTACTGATCACCTACATGTCTGATGCCTCTCAAAGTCAAATTGTTTGTAGGTCCTGAATGTTTAGGTCCTTGTTATCTCCCTACTTCTAACTTTTATCATTTATCCTGTTTATTCCCAGGAGCTCTCCTTTTCAAACTCTTCTGTTTATTCCCCTTCTTTCATTAATTTTACCTTTAAACATGCAAATAGGATAATATCACCCCTTTGTTTTGTCTCGAGTCACCTTGTAATTACCTACAAGGTTAAGTCCCAAATTTTAGTTTCCCTGTCCTCTTTACTCCAACCAACCAACTTGCTGTTCTTTGAATTTGTTGTTTGTTCATGCCTTTGAACCTTTGAACAGGTTGTTCCTTCTGCCAGGAATATGCTTTCTTCTTTTTTTTTCTTGGGAAATTGCTACTTACCCTTTAGGTCTAGTCCAGTATGAAGTCTTCCCTGTTCCCTCTGGTAGCCACTTTCTGAGCAAAATATTTGCAGCCCTTTGTTCACTTTTTTGTTTTAACATAAATTTTTAGTTGTCAGTGGACTTTTTATTTTATTTGTTTGTATGTGGTGCTGAGAATTGAACCCAGTGCCTAAAGCAAGTTCAGTCAAGCACTATGCCATTGAGCCACAACCCCAGCCCTTTGTTCACTTTTGTTATGATGATTTGTTTACCAGTTCATCTCCTAATCTAAAATGAAGTTTTGCAAACAAGAAATAAAATTTGTATTGCCTCTATAAATACGGGATGTGTGTGTTTCTGAGACTTAAGAGTTATATAAGTCTCCACTCTATTGCTCTTGAATAAATTTGGGAGTGTTAGTAAGGACTATATTTAATAGTGAAGGTAGCAAAAATGTGTTACCTAGAATATAGTGCCTTTTTTTTTCTTTTTTTACCAGGGATTGAAACCAGGGGGCTGTTTATCCACTGAGCCACATCTCTAGCCCTTTGTGTGTGTGTGATAGGGTCTTGATAAGTTGCTGAAGACCTTGCTAAATTGCCCAGGCTGGCCTCCAACTTGTGATCCTGCCTCAGTGTCCCCCCGCCTCAGCCTCCCAAATCTTTGGGATTTCAGGCATGTGCCATCATATCCAGTGAACATAACCTGGTGACTCATACATTGTTGGATTTGCCTAATGCCCTACTTGGTTACAGGATTTTGTTTTTTCCCATTGTAATTTCTTCTTTGATTTTGTGTGTATGTGTATGTATGTATGCGTGTGCATGTGTGTGCTGGGTAATTAACCCAGTGGCACTTTACCACTGTGCTACATCCCTAGCCCTTTTTTTTTTTTAAATGTTTTTATTTTTTATATGTTACGGACCTTTATTTTGTTCATTTATTTTTATGCGGTGCTGAGAATCAAACCCAGTGCGTCACACATGCTAGGCAAGCGCTCTACCACTGAGCCACAACCCCAGCCCATCCCTAGCCCTTTTTAAGACAAGTTCTCACTAAGTTAGTAAGTGCCTCACTCACTAAATAGCTGAGGCTAGCCTCAAACGTGTGATCCTCCTGTCTCAGCCTACTTAATCGCTGGGATTACAAGTATGTGCCACTGTGCTAAACTGACTCATGCGTTTTTAAATTTTTTTTTGTTGTTGTTTTGCTGGGGATAGAACTCAGGGCCTTGTGTATGCCAGACAAACATTTAACCACTGAGCCACATCCCCAAGCCCTTGGTTAAAGAGGTTTTTAAGAACAAAGTCCTTTCCATATCAGAATGTCTTGATCCAAATTATGGTATTCAAGAAACTTAACTAAACTTCTGTAGAATTTTGTAAGCCAGCCTGTCCTATAAAATTCTAAGTCTCATATAGTGTGGTTATTTGATATTTGACTTTGTTGGTCTGTTTTAGGAGAAGTAAACTAAAAAATACGTGTTGAAAAGTGAAATATAGTTTAGCAAGGCTTGACTGCTCTATGGCAAATGTTTCAGTTCCATTTACAGAGGATGTTTGTACTGAAAAATCAGAACCATGTGATAAAACTTAAGCAAAAACAATGTATGAAACAGAATTTACCAAAACTAATGTCAAATGTAGTTCTAAAAACAGATAAAGCTGGACGCAGTGGCACCCACCTGTAATCCCAGCCACTCAGGAGACTGAGGCAGGAGGATTGCAAATTTGAGGCCAGCCTGAGCAACTTAGGGAGACCCTGCCTCAGAATAAAAAATAAAAAGAACTGGGGTGAAATACCCTGGGTTCAATCCCCAGTATTGATCAATCAGTAAATAAACCACTAAACAACCTTTGATTATTCTTTTATAAAAGATAAATTTGCTTTATTAGAGGACTACTTAAAAACAAGAACACTCCTGTTTGACAGAGTACCTTTGGTTCTTATGCAAGTTTTTATTAAATTCAAGTCCAAAGTAATAATATTGGTGAATAGTGAAGCATGTAGTCAGTGATCCTTTTGTGTAAGGTATCCTACAAAATGAGTACCAGAAAACTGCAGAAAGGTAAATGTCCAAATTTTCAAATGTGTAGACAATAGAGCTTACCTTTGATCTTCAGCAAAATCCTAGAAGAGAATATTAAACAGTTTATGAACAATTTGCACTCTCCTTTGTGCCCACCTAGGCTTCTTGGAATACCACAGAATCATGGAAAAGAGATTTAAGCTTCAAAGTTAGATATACCTTGGTTCAAGCTCTGGCCCTGTCACTTAATAACTGGGTAATTATAGACAAATCCATTAACATTCCATTTCTTTTTTGTTTTGTTTTTGTTTTTTGAACCGGGGATTGAACTCAGTGCACTCAGCCACTGAGCCACATCCCCAGCCCTATTCTGTATTTTATTTAGAGACAGGGTCTCACTGAATTGCTTAGCACCTTGCCCGTGCTGAGGCTGGCTTTGAACCCTCGATCCTCCTGCCTCAGCCTCCCAGGCCACTGGGATTACAGGCGTGCGCCACCACGCCCGGCTCCATTTCTTTTCTATCAAAGCTATCATTTACGCCGGGCATGGTGGCGCACGCCTGTAATTCCAGCAACTCGGGAGGCTGAGTCAGGAGGATCACGAGTTCAAAGACAGCCTCAGCAACTTAGTGAGGCCCTAAGTAACTCAGTGAGACCCTATCTCTAAATAAAAAACACAAAATAGGGCTGGGGATGTGGCTCAGTGGCCGAGTGTCCCTGAGTTCAATCCCCGGTTCCAAAAGAAAAAAAAAAAAAAAGCTATCATTTACTTCATAAACATGTTATAAGATTTAACAAGATAACATATGTAGAACTCCTGACATACTACATGCACACAGTAAATTCTTATTATTTTGCTTTTGCTTCATCATGATTTCCTTTACCCAGTGCAGTTTAGCTTTTGTGTATTACCCTTTCCTGCAATTAGAACTTCTTTTAAGTATGTTTAATATGATCCCATTTTCATCCTCTTCTTTGCAGTGCTGAAAATCAAACCCAGGTCCTCAAGCATAGTAGGCAAGTGAATACCATTAAGTTATGCCCTCACCCTCCACTCTCCTTTTTAAACACCATTTTCCTTTTATGTCTTGATACCAGTTTTGATTTTCCTTCTTTCCTTCCTCCCTTCGTCCCTCCCTTCCTTTCTTTTTCAGTACTGGGAATTGAACCCACATCCTTCAGCCCTTTTTATTTTTTATCTTGAGACAGACTCACTGAGTTCCTAAGGCTGGCCTCAAACTTGTGATCCTCCTGCCTCAGCCTCCCATGTCATTGGGATTACAGATGTTTGTCACCTTGCCTGGCCTTAGTGTATTTCTTTATTACTGAATGGGTTCTGGAGCTAGGTTGCCTAACTTTGAATTCCAGCTTCCTCACTTGGTAGCTGTGTAAATTTGACCAAGTTAATCACTATATTAGTCAACTTTCCATCACTATAACAAATACCTGAGATAATCACCTTATGAAGATTTATTTTGGCTCATGATTCTATAGGTTTCAGTCTATGATTGGTTGGCCCCATTGCTTTTGTTCCTGTAGTGAGGCAGAGTAAACCTGCTCAACTCATGGTTGGGAAGCAAAAGAGAAAGGAGAAGAGAATAAAGTTGCGCAATCCCCTTTGAAGGCAGGCCCCCAGTGACCTGAAGACCTCCCACCAGGCCTCATGTCATAGTTTCCACCACCTGCCAATAGTTCCAAGCTGGGAACCATACCTTCAATAGTTACCCACCCACTCTAGCCTTAGTATATTCATCTTTTAAAAATTGATACTAAAGTGGGCTGAGGTTGTGGCTTAGTGGTCCAGTAGTTGCCTGGCATGCCTGAGGCCCTGGGTTCATTCTCAACACCACATATAAATAAATAAAATAAAGGTGCATTGACAACTCAAAAAAAAAAAAGTAAAAAAAAAAAAAATTTTAAAAAATTGGTTATAAAATAAGTATCCCCCCCCCCCCGGGGGTATGTTTGTTTATTGGGGGTTAAACCCAGGGATACTTTACCACTGAGTTACATCCTAGTCTTTTTTTTTTCTTTTTTCTTTTTTTGAGACAGAATCTCACAAAGTTGCCAAGGATCTTACCAAGTTGTTGAGGCTGGCCTTCAATTTGCAATCCTCCTGCCTCAGCCTCCCAAGTCACTGGAATTATAGGCATTACACCACTATGCCTGACCCAAAGGGTTGTTTTATGAAATATACATAAAACGCTTTGAAAATTGCTCAGTACGTGTACCATAAGCCCTACATTAAAGTTTGCTTTTATCATCATAATTATTATCAGTTTCAGACTTCCTTGTGTTCTTTTCTTCCTGGATTTACTTCTTTTTGGGGGGGAGGATACTGGGGATTGAACTCAGGGGCTCTCAACCACTGAGCCACATCCCCAACCCAATTTTGTATTTTATTTAGACACAGGGTCTCACTGAGTTGCTTAGTGCCTTAGCTTCCTAGTCGCTGGGATTACAGGTGTGCACCACTGCACCCTGTCTGTATTTTTTTTTTTTTAACTGTTGATATTCCTTGGATTCTCTTCCCTAACTTGCTTTCTTTTTTTCTCTCTGCCCAGTATCCTTGGGCTATTACCAAAGCAAGATCATGGCTTTTGTTATCTACTACTCTGACTTTCACCTAGTTAGTTCCAGTCCTATACATCCAGCTACCTACTCAAAACTTGTATCTAGGGTTTAGGTCTTGGTGGTAGAGTGCTTGCCAGCAAGCATGAGACCCTGAGATTGATTCCCAGAACCCTGAGCTCACATCAACCACACATACACACACATACACACACACACAGACACAGAGTTCATTTTTCAGCTTGTTTTCTGACTCTGTACTGCCAACACTTTGTCGTTGTTCTTGCTGCTTCTGTTGTTTTCTTGTATTTCCTTTCTGACATAATAGCACCAAAACCTTCAAAGTCAGCCCAGATCTTTTCTTACCTCCTGAAATTGAGTCAGTCACTGAGTCTCTGAGTCATTGATTCTACCTTTAACTTTTCTTTCTTTCCATTACAACAACTTTTGTCTTGGTTAAAGTCATTTTGTCTTACTTAGACTGTTATAGTGGGCTTCTAATAGTTAATTTGATTAATTTCCTTTTAAAGCAATGTAAAAATTTAAAAAGCATATTCAGTCATGTCATTGTCCTTCTTATAAATCCCTCTTTCCAGCCCCTTCATGCCAAATTATTGTAGCTCCCTCTCAGGACATATAATTGGTGTTTCATAAGACTAATATAACCTAGTTTTCCTTATCTTTCTGTTGAATTTATTCCTTAAGATTCAGCTGAAGCAGGGCTCAGCTGTAATTCCAGCTACTCAAGAGGCTGAGGCAGGAGGATTGCAAGTTGCAGGCCAGTCTGGGCAACTTAGCCAGACCCTGTCTCAGAATAAAATAAAAAGGGCTGGAGATGTAGCTCAGTGGCAGAGTACTTGCCTAGCATGCATAACAGCCTGGGTTCAATCCTTAGTACTACAAAAAAATTTTAAAAAAGGAAAAAAAATGGTTGGAATGTCACCTGCCTTTCTCTCAGACAGACATAAGTGATTTTGCCCCTTTTGTACCTACCTCTTCTGCATCTTTTTTTTTTTTAATTTTGCTTTAGTTGTAGGTGGACACAATACCTTTATTTTATTTTATGTGGTGCTGAGAATCAAACCCAGGGCCTCATGCATTCTAGGCAAGTGCTCTACCACTGAGCCACAACTCCAGCCCCTCTTCTGCATCTTTTATGATATTGCTTTAATTACTTCTTCACTTTGGTGGAGATACTGGGACTTGAACCTAGAGGTGCTCTACCACTGAGCTACATTCCTAATACACCACAAACTACTACTTGTTCACATGTGTTTCACTGACTTAAGGACAATGATTTTATTTTATTTATTAATCACTTACCATGATATAGTGACTGTACCACAGCAATATTTAATGTTACAGAGTGAGGAAAGAAATTCAGAAAAAAGAATATTTATTAGGAACCAAAATTAGTTCTAAATCAAGACATGCTAAAATCTATCAGTCTTCTTTTCCCTCAATAGAGTTGTTAGGTAGGGACATTAGAGTGCCTTGATTTTTGTCAAGGTCTTTCAAAGAGCCTTTTGTGATATTCTTAATGATATATTGATGAAATGTGCAATGGATGGTGATACAGTTGGGTGATTTTATAGTGTTAAAAGCTTTATTTAAAGAGTATATAGATTAGGGAGGCTGAAGCAGGAGGATCTTGAGTTCAAAGCCAGCCTCAGCAACTGAGCGAGGCCCTAAGCAACTCGGTGAGACCCTGTCTCTAATAAAATACAAAATAGGACGCTGGGGATGTGGCTCAGTGGTCAAGTGCCCCTGGGTTCAATCCCCAGTACCAAAAAAAAAAAAAAAAAACAGGAGTATATAGATTACTAGATTTTTGTCAGATTTTGTCATTACCAGAATGGGAGTAGTGTGTCACAAGACTACCTTTAGTCCTTGTTCAAAAATTTTTTTATATAACTTCAGCAACAAAATTAGAAGTATGTGTATAAACTTGTGGGTGATATAGTGGTCCTGACTTTCCGTTGTGACAGAAACCTGACTCAAGCTAGTATAAACCATCAAGGAATTTATATGTTCCCAAGCATAGAGTTTATTAGTTTTAAGCAAGGAATCAAATAATGTCATTGGGATTCTGACATTGCTTACCTCCCTATTCTGCTTTCTCCTGAATAGGGAGGCTTTCTTCATGTGTAAGGCAAATTGGCCACTGGCAGCTGCAGATTTGATTAGTCCTAGCTTCAGGTACCAAAGGGAAAAATAATTTCTATAACCTGTGCAGAACCTATTTCATGTAGTTAGGGTAGGTCTGGGCCCACTCCCATTAGGGAGTGAGGTTGGGGGAAATGAATTTTCCATAGGAAAGAGATTCTTCTACCAAAAGAAAAAAGAAGGGAAAGCGTGATGAAAAGTCAAAACTGTATTACTTCAGCTCAAGCACTAAGTGTCTGAATGAGAGATTCACAGTGTCAAAAGACACAATGAAGATGGAATTAAATTAACAAGATATTTATTACTAATTTATTATTATTAACTAATATTTATTGAACCTTTACCATGTATAACTGGACACTCTATACTAAGCATTTTGGGTTCAGTTAATCACTAAAGTGACCTTATGATATTTAGGTATCTTTGATGTCTGTGCGCGCGCGCACACACACACACACACACACACTCTCTCTCTCTTTTTCAGTACTGATTGAACTCAGGGCACTCTATCACCTATTTACATCACTAGCCCTTTTTATTTTGTTTTAATACAGAGTTGCTGAGGCTGGAACCTGCAATCCTCTTACCTCAGCATGCTGAGTAGCTGGGATTATAAGCGTATGCCACTACACCTGGCTCCAGTTTTTTTTAATATTCACTTACTACAAGTGGCATGGTGGTGGTATGTACTTTTGGTATATACATGGTGGTGGTATGTACATGGTGGTATATACTTTTAATCCCAGCAACCCAGGAGGCTGAGGCAGGAAGATCACAAGTTTAAGGCCAGCCTCAGCAATTAAGCTAGGTCCTAAACAAATTAGCAAGACCCTCTTATAAAATAAAACAAATAAAAATAAAAAGGGCTGGAGTTGGGACTCAGTGTTTGATTGTCCCTGCGTTCAATCTCGAGTACCAAAAAAATTTTTTAAAAAAATTTTTTAAATCTACTTACTACTGAGTTGCTGAAATTTATTAATACCTAACCTGTAAACATGGGATGACTTAAAAAATCCTTAGTGTTTGGATCTTAAGGTTGTCTCTATCCTACACCACTCTTGTTAATAATTTTCCCTACTTTCTTATTTTTTCCTTACCCTTCCTTCCATACTACCCTGTTGTATTATATACTGTTTGCCTGCTGAACAGTAATCTCCCTCTTCCTACCTCCCAGAATCCCAGTTCTGTTTAGGAATCAGGTGGGAATATGCTTCTGGAGTGCTAGTCTCTTCCCCAAACCAGATCATCAAATTCGATTGGTTCTCAAAATATGACCTTCAGACCCTATGTATTCTTGAAACCTTTTTAGGTGTTGTTTGTTTGTTTGTTTGTTTTCAGGGATTGAATCCAGGGGCTCTTTACCATGAGCCACATCCCTAGCCCTTTTTTATGTTTTATTTAGAGACAGGGTCTCGCTGAGTTGCTTAGGGCCTTATCCTCCCTGGCCACAATGCCTGGCTCCTTTTTAGGTATTCTGCAAGGTCAAACTATTTTCATACCAATACTAATACATTTTGACTTTTTCACACTGTTGACATCTATACTTCCGGAGCAAAAGTAGTAGTGTGTAAATGGATGGTATCTTGGCATGAATCAAGGTGCTGATGACAAATTGTTATCATATTCTTCAGTATATGTGCAAAGTGAAAGACAAATTCAGAACCAATTCCACTTTTTTTTTTTTTTTTTGAACCAGGGACACTTGGCCACTGAGCCACATCCCCAGCCCTATTTTGTATTTTATTTAGAGACAGGGTCTCACTGAGTTTTACTTAGGGCCTGGCTAAGTTGCTGAGGCTGGCTTTGAACTCGTGATCCTCCTGACTCAGCCTCCCAAGTCGCTTGGATTACAGGCATGCGCCACCACGCCCAGCTCCAATTCCACTTTTAAATGTTCTCAATGATGTATTAAAATTTTATTAAATCTCAGCTTTCAGGAGTTGAGGATATAGCTTAGTGGCAGAACTCTTATCTCACACAAGGCACAGGTTCAGCCTGTTGTGGTGGCACACGCCTGTAATCCCAGCATCTTGGGAGGCTGAGGCAGGAGGATTGAGAGTTCAAAGCCAGCCTTAGCAACTTAGCGAGGCTCTAAGCAACTCAGTGAGACCCTGTCTCTAAATAAACTACAAAATAAGGCTAGGGATGTGGCTCAGTGGTGGAGTGCCCCTGGATTCAATCCCCAGCACCAAAAAAAAAAGGCACAGGTTCAATTCCCAATATTTAAAAAATATTTTTTTTAAGCTTAAGCCTTTGAAGGTATATGTCATTTTATGTTCCATATGAAAAAGTGGAAAGTACCTGTCTGTAGGAAAAAGTCATGAATTTCAGCTGCAAGCTGAATTAGCCAATTTTTACATGAAATACCTATTTTGTTGTTGTTAGTTTCTGTTTTTGTTTTATACTTGGAATTGAACCCAGGGATGCTTTACAACTGAGCTTCATTCTCAGCACTTTTCACTTTTGAGACAGGATCTCCCTAAATTCCTGTACTCCAATTAGGGATTCTGCTGCCTCAGCCTCCTGAGTTGCTGGGATAACAGGCATATGCCACTACATCTCGCATTCAGTTTTTCTAAAATGATTCTTTTTATTTTAGATAATTATTATTGTAATAAATAAAACAGAGAGATCTTCTTTACCCTTTATCTAGTTTTCCACCAGTGGTAACATCTCAAAAATCTGTAGTACAGTGTCAGAACTGGAATGTTGATATTGATGCAGTCCACCTATATAATGGAACAGCTTTTCCCCTATTTTGCTCATAATTATTTATATGTGTTTGTTTAGTTGTATGTAGTTGTGTCATGGGTCAGTTTGTCAAAATAAATCCATCATCCTAAGGATCTCTAGTGTTTCATAACCACATTCACCTCACTACTAACTCCCTTTTTTTCCCTAGCCTTAATCCCTGGTAACTATTAGTCTGTTCTTTGTCTTTCAGCTTTTTTTCTTTCCAGTGCTGGGGATGAAACCCAGGGTCTTGCACATTCTAAGTAAGCACCACACCCTGAGCCTTATGTCTCTAATTTTGACTTATCAAGATTAAGTTATTTTAAACCAGGTGCAGTGGTGCACACCAGTAATCCCAGCTGCCTGGGAGGCCAAGACAGGAGGAGTTCAAAGCCAGCCTGAGGCAAAATGCAAGACACTAAGCAACTCACTATCTCTAAATAAAAAACAAAATAGGGCTGGGGATGTGGCTCAGTGGTCGAGTTTAATCCCCAATACTCCCCACCACAAAATTAAGTTATCTTAAATAAATAAATTTTCTGCTACATACTAGTATCTTTTAATTTTAATTTCTTTAAGTTTTTTTTTTTAATTTTTAGTTGTAGATGAACACAAAACCTTTTTTTTTTTAGGGTTCTTTTTTTTTTTTAACATGGTGCTGCGGATCAAACCCAGTGCCTCACCGGTGCCACGCAAGCACTCTACCACTAAGCCACAATCCTAGCCCCTAATTTTAATTTCTGATGTGGCAAATACTAATAGATACAGTCTACATAAATATAAACTTTTTAAAATTCTCAATTTTTGCCAGGCACTATGATACATGCCTATAATCACAGCAGCTCGCAAGGCTGAGACAGGAGAATCAGAAGTTCAAAGATAGCCTCAGCAATTTATCCAGGCCCCCAGCAACTTAGTGAGACCCTATCTCAAAATAAAAAGCAAAAGGGAGCCGGGTGTGGTGGCGCACCCCTGTAATCCCAGAGGCTTGGGAGGCTGAGGCAGAAGAATCCTGAGTTCAAAGCCAGCCTCAGCAAGGGCAAGGCACTAAGCAACTCAGTGAGACCCTGTCTCTAAGTAAAATACAAAATAGGGCTGGGGATGTGGCTCAGTGGCCAAGTGCCCCTGAATTCCATCCCCAGTTCCAAAATAAAAAGGGTCTGGGGATGTAGTTCAATGGTAAAGCACCCTTGGGTTCAATTCTCAGTACCAAAATAAATAAAGTTCTCAATTTTTAAGAATTTAAAGGATTCCCAAGATCAAACAATTTGAAGTTGTCGGTGGACAAAATACCTTTATTTTCTTATTTTTTTATGCGGTGCTGAGGATCGAACCCAGGGCCTCATGTCTGCTAGGCAAGCATCCTACAACTGAGCCACAACCCCAGCCCAATGATGATTAGGTTCTTTAGAATAATTTAGTCCAGCCATTTATAGATTAAGTTGACTTATGTTAGTTAGACTAGGAATCACTATGTAAGGTTTTTCTTCTGACATCTATGATGCAAAATGATTCAAAAAAAGAATTTAGCTTTCTGTTGGGTTCACACCCTAATGTGGTTGGTTGATTTTGTTTGCCTATTTGTTTTTATATGCGGAGATACAATAATGTAGTCGACTTACTATGTAGTAGACTTTTTAGTGTTGTACCCAAAGAAAATAAAATCATCCAAGCTGATCACGTAAAGCCAAAAGAAGCCTTTATTTTAGCTGGCCATCCATGACCTCCCTTACACGCCTAAAAGCGGGGTGCCGGGAAATCAGGCGGTTAATTCTGTTGTTGCCAACTTTTATAGGGCACGGGAAGGGATTAGGGCTGGGCTATAGGGCGTGGGAGGGATTAGGGTTGGGCTGACTCTCTCCTGATGCCACTGGAGAATCTTTTTGGGAAGTGTAACATTAGGAAATGTGAAAGTATTATGAAAGGAGATAAAAAGAGATATGTTCAGGAGTGAAAAGTAGTTACAGCCAAAGAATGAATTTTGCTCAAGTTTTTTATTTTTAGGAAGCAGTTCTTCCCCTGGAACAGTACAGAAATGGGGGGGATCGTTAGCCTTCTGTGGTGAAAGTACAGTCAGCTTTAGAGATAGTAATTTAGGTCCCTATCATCACTTGTCAGCTGCAAAGTTAATAACTTTGCTGAAGGAAAATGTAAATTTCTTCCTAAGACTCAGGAATCTTAGAGCAGATACTTAATTCAGCAAAAAACTTTGCCACAGTATTAGACAGTATTTTCACCAGTGCTAGGGATTGAATCCAGAGTTTTGTGCACTCCCAAGCATTCTGGTACCACGCTACAACCCCAGCTGATAACTTTTATTACTAGTTTATTTGATGACATTCTACTTCCTACAGTTGTACTTTCTACACAATCTTATCTGATAATTCCTAATAGATCTGAACATTCATCTAATCATTATTCCCAGTTATCTTTCTATTCTTGAATAAAAGGGAGTTTCATAGAGCTAAGACTAAATCAGTAAAACTAACTTCCTTTCTGCCTTTTGACTATGAACATGAAGATATCAGACTCACATTCTTTATGTTTATTTTGATACAAGATCTCACTAAATTACTGAGCCTGCCCTCAAACTTGAAATCCTCTGCCTCAGCTTCTCAAGTGTCTGGAATTATAGGCATGTGCCTCCATACCTTATTGATCTTGGAATTATGATTCAAAATCACATTAAGTAATTACCAGTGTTGACACTAAATGTATACTCTAATTTTACTCAGGTAATGTAAAGAAGTAATTCTGTGGTTCCACATAGCAATGCCCGAAGTTTATACACTAGTTATTGTAATTAAATTTAGTTCATATCTCATTTTTCATTTTTACATCTTCATTGTCTTATATTTTTGGTGTAAATAATGATTACTTATATGGCCAATAAAACACTGGGAGCTGGGCGCGCGGTGGCGCATGCCTGTAATCTCAGCAATTTAGCAAGGCCCTCAGCAACTCAGTGAGACCCTGTCTCTAAATAAAATACAAAATAGGGCTAGGGATGTGGCTCAGTGGCCGAGTGTCCCTGGGTTTAATCCCCAGTACCAAAAAAAAAACAGGGATTAACAAGTGTATATCCAGCCCAAATATTTCTCTCTCTTGTTTTTTGTTGTTGTTGTTTTACTGTTTTTTTGTTTTGTTGTTTTATTTCTTGTTTTTGTTTTTTATTTTGTACCAGGTATTGAACTCAGGGGCACTCAACCACTGAGCCACATCCCCGGCCCTTTTTATTTTTTAATTTGAGACAGAGTCTCACTAAATTGCTGAAGCTGGCCTCAAACTTGTGATTCTCCTGCCTCAGCTTCCAGAGTTGGTGGGATTACAGGTGTGAGCCACCACCCTCCCTCCTAAAATATGTTGTAGCTTTGAAGATTTTTCTCCATCATTACCTCTCATGTATGGGAGTCAGTCGAAATCAGTGTATGATTACTTCTTGGAAGATTAATTACTCTGGCTTTTCTTTATTCTTCTTAGTCTCTTTCTGTATCACCTGCCTGTCAGTACTCAGGTCCTAGTAGTTTGCTATAAAAGTAATACCGGAAAGTGAATTGAAAAGAAGTATCATTAGAAGATAAAGCAGGTCGGGAAATTCCAGAGGTTTTCTCTTTATCTTCTTTCTTTGTCTTTGTCTTCTTTCAGGCTTTTGTTTGTTTTGTTGTTTACTTCCCTTTTCAGCAGAGCCCTAGGAGGCGTGGCATGGTAACACTTCTTAGCTTTTCAGAGACAGGGAACCGGCCCAATTTGTGTTGTTATTGTAGTTATTAAGGTATTTAATGACTTTAACTTTTTCATATTCCTATTCATTCTTTCCCTTATTGGCATCAATCTCCTGACAGTCTGCTTTTGTGCCCTAGGTATATGAGAAAGATAGCAAAATAAATGCCTTTCTGATTTTTATTTTCTTCTGAAGAGTGATAAATTAAGCTGTGTTTTTTCCAATGAGTAGTAGAATGTGAAATCTTGTAAAACAGCATTGGTTATTAAACTTATATCACAGAGTTGCTTATGATGCATTATGGCCTAATATATATTATAGATGTGACAAATGGTAATTAGCAGAGCTGTGTCTGTAATTAAACACTATTATGCTTCTCTTATGATCTCTTTTTAGGTTGTATTACAAAATAAAAGGAAACTGATAGTGCCAAACCCACACTTTTTCTACCCCAAAATATCTCTTTTAATGAGCTAAATAATGAGATAAAGGTATTTTCATACAAATATCCTGAACCCTACTTACTGTGATCTGTAAAGGTAGTCTTAGTGCACAGATGTTAACTAGTTCCTCAAATGTTTTAGGTTTTTTAGTAATCTGTTCGGCTAATGTCTCTTCAGACTTTTTTTTTGCGGTGTTGGGGATTAAACCCAGGGCCTTGTGCTTGAAGGCAAGCACTCTACCACCTGATCTGTATTCCCAGCCCCAGATATTCTATAATAAAGTTTATATCCCCAGTCAAAAATATTTTATTAATGTAACTATTTAGTGTATTTGATTACATTCTACTTTCTGGACATACTGTTTGAAAGTAATAGTGGGGCTTCCAACTTGTGTCTTAGATGTTGTTTTCTGGATTTCTCAGTGCAGAATTGGGGGCTGATGTTATTTATAGTTATGTATATTTATAGTTATTTATAACTATAAATAAAGTTAACATATCTTCTTCCTGACGTTCCAAGAGCCCTGAATAACCTAGCTGGAGTGGCGAGAGAAAGGAAGAAGGTTAAAAAAAAAAAAAATCTGGACTGGGGCTGGAGTTGTGACTCACCTAGCACATGTGAGACCCTGGGCACCACATAAAAATAAAATAAAGGTATTGTGTCCACCTGCAACTGAAAGATATATTTTAAAAAAAAATCTGGACTGACTTTAAGATTTTTGGTGCCATTATGTCAACAGGAAATATAAGAAAACAGCAGCAGCAGTAAGGACAACAGCAAATCATTCTGAAACAGAATCAGAAAACAAGTTCAGCAATGGACAGAAATTAATTATTAATTAATTAATTAATTTTCATTTTGTTTTTCATGGTGCGAGGGATTGAACCCAGGCCCTCACACATGCTAGGCAAGTGCTTTACCAGAGTTACACCCCCAGCTCCTTTTTTATTTTTTCATTTGTGGTGCCTTTCTAAGCCAGCAAGTCAGAGCCAGTTGTAAAGAATGAAAGCAATATCCATACCTCAGCTTCTAAACTGGTTTTCAAGGCTAGGAAGGTGTATGTTTGGGGGAGAGGGAGGTGAATTATAGGTAGAGTGGTAGTCATGCAGTAAATTATCCCAGAACCAAAGTTCCACTGCAGGGCTGTCCAGAAGCTTGGATTGTGAATGCATCTATGGTTCTCTGAATGTTTCTATTCCTAGACTACATTTAATCTGACTAAAAAATATATTTTTGTTTTTGTTTTTGGTTTCATTTAGTACTAGGGATTGAACCCAGGGACATTCTCCCACTAAGCTATGTATGTAAAACCCCAGCCCGTTTTAGTTTTCATTTTGAGACTGGAGTCTTTCTAAATTGCTGAGGCTGGCCTTGAATTTGTAATCCCCCTGCCTCAGCCTCCCAAATAGCTGGAATCACAGGCTCGCACCACCAGTCCCAGCTCAAAAGTCTTTGATAAGAGGGAAAGAATCCCATGGCTGGGGATATAGCTCAGTTGGTAGAGTGCTTACCTTGCAAGCACAAGGCCCTTTGTTCAATCCCCCCACCCTCCATTGCAAAAAAAAAAAAGAGGGAAGGAATCCCAAGAATCTCACTCCTTGACTCACTTTCTTTTTTATTTTATTTTTATTTATTTATTTATTTATTGGTACTGGGGATTGAACCCAGGGGCACTCCACCACTGAGCCACATCCCCAGCCCTATTTTGTATTTTATTTAGAGACAGAGTCTCACTGAGTTGCTTAGGGCCTTGCTAAATTGCTGAGGCTGGCTTTGAACTTGCGATCCTCCTGCCTCAGCCTCCCCAGTGCTGGGATTACAGGCATGCGTCACCGCCCAGCGACTCACTTTCTTTTGTCTGCTGATTGGTACCATACTTAATTTTCAGAAGAAATCAGTGTGTGTATTGAGTGCCTTTATGTTTGCAAGATTTCAGTTAGGATTTAGGCACTATTAGGCTCAGATTTGTTACTTTGTCAACCTGATAAATGTTAGGATTTAAATAAAGAGTTAAGGGATCATCACCTTCTCCTTTACAGCTTTTATGTTATTTCTTAGATGTGTTTTATTCTTCTTGGAACCTGAGTAACTATGTTTTTGTGAGAGGTTATAGTTTTGGAGGTAGATTGCTGGTGTTTAACATTTTTGTCTAGGTATGCATAATCAGACTGCTTTGGATTGATGTGGATGGGCTTCAGAATTGGTAGCAGTACCTCCTATTTCTTAGAGAGAAAGATTGGTGGGGGGCAGGCAGTTGACAGTACTGGGGTTTGAGTGCTTTACAACTGAGCTACATCCCCAACCCTTTTTATATTGGGACAGGGTCTCACTAAATTGCTTAGGGCCTCACTCAGTTGCCCAGGCTGCCTCAAACTTGGAATTCTCCTACCTCACTTCCCAAATTACTGGTATTATAGGGGTGTGCCACTATGCCCAGCCTTTCAGATAGATTTGATGTTAGAGTCTTTCTCCAAAATGCCATTCTCACTAACCAACCACCACGATCAGATTGCTCCCAATCCTCCTATCTTTTAAGTAAATTTCCTTCTATCTAAAGTTGTAGTAAAGTTCCTAGGATCATTAGGAATCATAGCATTCCTAAATCTGGGTATTTCTTTCTCTCTTTATCCCCACCTGTATTCATGGATTTTATATCTAATTAATATACTGACTGTTAGCCGAGTGTGGTGGCGCACGCCTGTAATCCCAGCACTTGGGAGGCTGAGACAGGAGGATCGCGAGTTCAAAGCCAGCCTCAGCAATTTAGCGAAGCCCTAAGCAACTCAGTGAGACCTTGTCTCTAAATAAAATACAAAATAGGGCTGAGGATGTGGCTCATTGGTGGAGTGCCCCTGGGTTAATCCCCAGTACCAAAATATATATATATATATAATTATTTATATAAATAAATAAAGGGTTAAGCGTCCTTGGGTTCAATCCCTGGTACAAAAAAATAAAATAAAATAAATAAATACATAAAAATAGGAAAAATATGACATACAACTCTTTAAAAAAAAAACAAAACACTTTTTGCCAAGCACAGTTCATGGAAAGGTCTTTCATAAGAAATAGAGGAGTTGGAGGTATAACTTACTGGTAGAGCATGTGCCTAGCTTGTCTGAGGCCCTGGGTTTAATCTGAATACTACAAAAATAAAGAAAAGGAAAGAGAAAGAGAGAAAAAAGAGTAGGAGAAAGGAGAGAAGGGAAGGAAGGAAGAAAGGGAGGGAGGGAGGGAGGGAGCTTCTCCTAGCACAGGATGTGTTTTATGTGTTTGTTTGTTGGTGTTCTCATCTAAACCACCAGATTTGTAATGGTATTATGAGCTAGAACTTGAAAGGAAGGACCACAGTCTGGTATTTAGAGCCTCTGCACTCTGGCAGCAAAAGATGTGGGACTAGATTAAATACTGAAAAGGACTTATTCTAATTAATCTCACTACAACTCAGTTACTACTTTGTCTTCCCCCACAGATGGAGTCCCCTGTCTCTACACCAGCTGTGCTGCCTCTTCACCTTTTGGTGCCAGTGGTCAATAATGACATCTCATCTCCCTGTGAGCAGATTATGGTTCGGACACGATCAGTCGGTGTCAACACATGTGATGTGGCTCTAGCCACAGAGCCTGAATGCTTGGGCCCTTGTGAACCTGGAACCAGTGTCAACCTGGAAGGAATCGTGTGGCAGGAAACAGAAGATGGTAAGTTCTGTGTGTGGTTTTCCCACCCCTTCTCAACCTCCTTCTACCAAGGAGCCAATAGGGGCTTGCTGGTGTAAATACTGCCAGGTATTTATAAGGAGTCTCATGTGTCCCCAGTTCTGCTGGTAACACCCATAGGATAGCAGCAAACCAAACAGGATAGCAGAATCTCATTTATAGAGATTGCCAATGCTGATGTTTGTTTGTTTGTTTGTTTGTTTGTTTCTGCAATGCTGGGAATCACAAGTAAGTAAGCACTCTACTGCCAAGCTATATCCCGATCCCCTGAGTGCCAGTTTGTTAAATTAATTATCTCCCTTTATAACTATTCAACAGTGTTGGCCCTTGTATTTAGGCACTCATTTAATAGGTGCTGGCTGGCCATGTAATTCAAACTGTTTCCATACTTTCCAAACCCCCTCTATCATTTTATGTGGGAAATTTAGGTTATCATTGAAATTTGGGGTCAGACTTGAAAAGTAATAAAATGGCATCTGAGAGAGTCAAGAGAATGGAAAACACTCAAATTGAATTAATCTTGGTTTATTGAATATGCAGCTTTTGCATTTCCTTTTTTTTTTTGGTACTGGGGATTGAACCCAGGGACACTACCACGGAGCTACATCCCCTGAGCTACTTTTTTATTTTGAAACAGGGTCTTGCTAAGTTGCTGAAGGCCTTGAGTTTGTGATTTTCCCACATCAGCCTCCCAAGTGACTGGGATTACAGGTGTGTACCACCATATCCTGCTCAACTCTTGCCTTTTTTAACATTTAGTGTAGCCACTTCCTTCCTCCCATTGGTTGCCTCGTTGCCCAGCCACCTGTACCAGTTCATGCATCTGTCAACTTATGGGCAGAGTCAACAGGGAAATGTTTACATGGTTTTGTTTCCAGACTTCCACTAAGTCTTTGGCTTGCTATAAGTTGCTATTGTCCAAGGCTACCATCCAGGCAGACTTCTTGTATGTTTCATTTGCCCTGAGAACATGTCTTCTGTTTTGGAAATTCATAAGCCTTAAAAAATGAAATAGGGCCGAGCGCAGTGGCGCATGCCTGTAATCCCAGCACTTGGGAGACTGAGGCAGGAGAATCACGAGTTCAAAACCAGCCTCAGCAGCTCAGTGAGACCTCTTCTCTAAATGAAATACAAAATAGGGCTGGGGATGTGGCTCAGTGGTGGAGTGCCCCTGGGTTCAATCCCCAGTACCAAAAAAAAAAAAAAGAAATACGAATGCAAAGGTACCTACCGAGGTATTTAGACTCCTTGATAACATTTGGTGTGATCCAGCTACATTCTCTGTCTCTCACTCTCTCTCTCTCTATCTCTCTCTCTCTCTCTCTTTGCAGTGCTGGGACTTGATCCCAGGGAGACTTTTACATGCTAGGCAAGCACTCTACCACTGATCCACATCCCCAGTCCTTTTTATTGTTTTGTTTTCTTTTAATTTAGACAATAAGCAAGCTAAATTGCTTACGGCCTTACTAAGTTGCTGAGGCTGGTTTTGAACTTGTGATCCTCCTGCCTCTTCATCCTGGGTCACTGAAATTACAGGCATGCGCCACCATGTCCAGTGCTTATGTAGAAAAGCTGGGTCTCAGAGTCCCATCATGTCTCTGCATTAGTAACAAGACTTTTTTTCTTTCTTTTTTTTTTTTTTTTTAGGTGGTGGTGTTATAAGGGAGATTTAATTCAGGGCACTCTACCTCTGAGCTACATGCCTAACCTAGCCCTTTTTATTTTGAGGCAGGACCTTGCTAAATTGCCAAGACTAGCCTCAAACTTGTGATCCCTTCTGCCTCAGCCTCCCGAGTTGCTGAGATTACAAACATGTGCCACCATGCCTGGCCCCCTGTTAGACACTCTTAATGTTCTCTATACTTTATTTCACAGCATTTATCACAGTTTGCAGCTTTCTTTATAACTGTATAACTCTTCCCACTTCCTATCCCACCCCCACCCTCAGAATCAAACCCAGGACCTGGCACATGCTAGCCAACATTCTACCACTGAGCTATAGCCCCAGCCCTAATTTTTCTATTAATCTCTATTTCTTCCCCTATGTTAGGAATTGTGAAAATAGGGATTTTTTTGTGCTCACTGCTGTGTCCCAAAAACTTAACACCTAACTGGGCACAGTGGCACACGCAGCTCAGGAGGCTGAGGAGGAGTATTGTGAGTTCAAAGCCAGCCTCAGCAATTGAGCAAGGCCCTAAGCAACTCAGTGAGACCCTGTCTCAAAATAAAATATAAAAAAGGGGTTGGGGATGTGGCTTATGGTAAAGTGCCCCTGGGATCAATCCCTGGTACAAAACAAACAAACAAAAAAAACCTTAACTCCTGCCACCTATAGTAGGCTATCAGAAATATTTGAGCCAGGCATGGGGGCACATGCCTATAATCCCAGTAACTCTAGAGGACGAGGCAGGAGGATTACAAGTTTTGAGGCCTGCCTCAGCAACTTAGCAAGGTCCTCAACTTGGGAGAACACTCAAAATAAAAAATAAAAAGGGTGGGGGATGAGGCTCATTGGTAGAGTGCCCTTGGATTCAATCCCTGATACCAAAAAAAAATTTTTTTCTGCTTTAATAAATGCTTGCATCCATGTCCATTGTCATCTATGTTAACATATATCCAACAGAGACTATAATATTGCTTCTAAAATTCTCTGAAACTCAAATACTGCTTTCAGCAGGCTTGAGATCAACCTCATTTGTCTAATTCTATAAGATTTGCTGTTCTACTTTTAATACTAGATTTTCTCCCACTTAACATATTGTTGGGGCTGGGGCTGGGGGTCAGCAGCAGAGTGCTTACCTAAGCACATGTGAAGCACTAGGTTCAATCCTTAGCACTGCATATAAAAAAGAAGCAAATAAAATAAAGGCATGCTGTCCATCTACAACTACAAACAAAAATTTTAAAAACAAAAAAATAATACTGTGTTTTGAAGCTTACCTTCACTGTTTTTTCTTTTCATTCCAAAGGAACACTTATTCTACAGTGATATGCTCTCCTTTTTTTTTTTTTTTTTTTCTTTCTTTTTGGACACCTCAAAGACTCTTCATCTGAATTGTCAGTTGATGAAGGTTGATTGGGATCAGGGTTGGTTCACATTCCTTTTCATCTTAAAGTAAAAGATTTCCTGCAAAAATCATTCTCTAAAGATCTGTAAGGTCTAGGCCAGGGGTTGATGGCCTGTAATCACAGCTACTCTGGAGACTAAGGCAGGAGAAGGATTGCAAGTTCAGAGCCAGCCTGGGCTACTTAGTGAGACCCTGTTTCAAAATAAAAAGGACTGGGGATGCAGCTCAGTATTAGAGTGCTTGCCTAGCATGCACAAGAACTAGGTTCAATTACCAGTACCGGGAAGGAAAAAAAAAAAGAAGAAGAATCTGTAAGATCTAGAGACTGGGTCATTCCTCAAGTTAATCATAAGAACTACATACAGGGCTGGGGATATAGCTCAGTTGGTAGAGTGCTTGCCTTGCAAGCACAAGGCCCTGGGTTCAATCCCCAGCACCACAAAAAAAATAAGAACTACATACAGATACTTAAAAAAAAAAATTCTAGGCTTCTAGACTTCATGTCTGCACCTGACTTTTTGACAGTGGACTTCTGTCTCTGCCCAGCAAACTATTATTTTCAAAGGGAACAACTTTTCCAGCTTAGAAAAAAGCTATGAATGCTTGGCCTCTTGGGGGAATGAAGAATGCTGAGAGGTTCAAGTAGAAGTAAGCCACTTTGCTGAGAACAAGCATGGGGGTTATGGAAGCAGTAATTCCTGTTTTGTTTTGTTTTCTTTTCTTTTGTTTTCTTTTGTTTGGGGGGGGGTTGCTTTGTTTACTTGTACCTCCTTTCCTGCCCTACCAATATTGCTCTGTCTTTCCTTCACTGTCCCTATCTCTCACTTTGAACTTTGCCTTAAAGGCATTTTGAAATTCTTGCAGATTTCATCTCTTTTTAGGCTGTTCATAATTCAACTCTGTAAAGATCTATCCATGACCAGGTTCAACCTAGGAACTGTTAAGAACACCTAAGGGCCTATGCACAGTGGTGCATGCTTGTAATCCCAGAGACAGGGGAGGCTGAGGCAGGAGGATCTTAAGTTTGAGGCCAGCCTCAGCAACTTAGTGAGGCCCTAAGCAAATTAGTGAGACCCTCTCTCAAAATAAAAATAAAACGGACTGGAGATACAGCTCAGTAGCAAGGTGTCCCTGGATTCAATCCCCTGTACCCACCTAACACCACCCCACCCCTCCAGAAAAACACACCTAAGATTTTCCTTAGATTTTTCCTTAGATTTTTTGTTTTGTTTTCATTTTTTATTTTTGTTCAAACTTATTCTTACCACTTACACAAGGGTCTGATTTCAGCTTCACTTTGGCCTACCTCATTTCAAATCAAAATGTCAAGTACCAAGTCCATTCCAGGTTTAAAAGGCTTAATCTTAACCCTGGGTCCTGAAGATAACATATAAGAAGCCTTAAATAGGACATACGCTTTTGCTAAGGCAAAATTGCTTGCTGACATCTGTGTATTTTAAAGAAAAGCAAAACTGACTTTAGATAAGAATTCCAGGAGGTTCTGTGGATTGTTTTGTGATAGCAATGCTAAGCCAAAAATGATAGTTTATACTTTGGCGTATATTTTATGGAAGAATTTGTAATATAGTAGAAAGAGGAGTGGAGTGAAAATCAAGCAATTTCTGTACCTCTGCCACTATCATTGTGACCTTGGCTTTTATTTTAAAAGTTTTCCACAAGGCATGGTGGCACATGCCTATAATCCCAGCAACTCAGGAGGTTGAGGCAGGAGGATTGCGAGTTCAAAGCCAGCCTCAGCAACTTAGGCCCTAAGCAACTCAGTGAGACCCTGTCTCTAAATAAAATACAAAATAGGTCTGGGGATCTGGCTCAGTGACCAAGTGCACCTGAGTTCAATCCCCAGTTCCAAAAAAAAAAAAAACAAGTTTTCTAATATCTAATACATTGAAAACCCCATCAGGCCAGGCATGTTGGCACACACCTGTAATCCCAGCTACTCAGGAGATTGATCTAGGAGGAGTCCAAGCTTCAAGTCTCAACAATTTAGCAAGACCCTAGGCAATTTAGTGAAGGATCTCAAAATAAAATTAATTAATTAATTAAAAGAGCTGGGAATGTAGCTCATTGGTTAAATGCCTCTGGGTTCAATCCCCAGTACCAAAAAAAAAAAAAAAGAAGAAGGAAAGAAAAAATCTCACCAGACTACTTAAATTGTTTTTCCCTTTCAACCATCGGATACACCATAAAGAACTCGAGATCTCGGGAGGCTAAGTCAGGAGGATCGCCAGTTCAAAGCCAGCCTCAGCAACTTAGCGAGGCTCTCAGCAACTCAGTGAGACCCTGTCTCTAAATAAAATACAAAATAGGGCTGGGGATCTGGTTCAGTGGCCGATTGCCCCTGAGTTCAATCCCCAGTTCCAAAAAAAAAAAAAAAAACTCAAGAGAATAATTTATCTTTATCCAGATTTTAGTATTTCTGTTGTTCTTCCTTCATTCCTGAGATTCTAAGAGTCCTATTATTTCCCCTCTGTCTGAAGAACCTCCATTGGTAATTCTTTTAGAACAGGTCTACTGTTATGAATTCTCTGAGAATGCTGTTATTTATTTCATTTATTTTTTTGGTACTGGGTATTGAACACCGAAGTACTTTACCACCGAGCTGAGTTCCAACCCTTTTTACTTTTTATTTTGAAACAGGATCTCAGTTGTTCAGTCCTTGCTGAATTGCTGAAGCTGGTCTTGAACTTGTGATCCTCCTGCCTCAGGCTCCCAAGTCTCTGGGATTACAGGTGTACACCATTGTGCCTGGTTGTTCTGTGTCCTGTTAGCCTCCATGGTTTCTGATAAGAAATAGTTATTTGAATTGTTTCCCATGTCATTTTTCACTAGTTGCTTTTAAAGTATGTATGTAATTGCTTTTGTTTTTCCATACAGGGGATTGAACCTGGGGCATTTTACCACTGAGCTGAATTACCAGCCCTTTTATTTTTATTTTTATTTTTATTTTTATTTTGAGACACATTCTAAGTTGCTTAGGCCTTACTAAGTTGCTGGCCTTGAACTTGCAATCCTCCTGCCTCAGCCTCCAGGACTTGCTGGAATCATAAGCATTCACCACACCTGGCTTTTTCTTTCTTTTTTTTTTTTTTTTTTAAACAATGGCTTCCACAATAATCTTTTGAAATTAAATAAAAGTCAGAGATAGAACCTTCAGATACTTTCAGAGATGTTATACCCTGAGAAACTTGAGCCCAGAGAACCACAATGGCATTCATAGGAATGAGGGATGCCAAGTGGGCAGGCCCCCATTCCCATCAGCTACCCTACCAGCTACAACTCAGAGCATTTCTACTTTTAGATCACTTACATGTTAGGCTCCTTTGTAAACCCTTATTTAAAAATGATCCCCAGTACCGAAAAAAAGGTGGAGGCTCTTGGTCAGGTGCAGCGGCACATGCCTGTAATCTTAGTAACTCAGGCAGCTGAGGAAGAAGGATCACAAATTCAAAGTCAGCCTCACAACTTAGTGAGACCTGTCTCAAAATTTAAAAATCCAGAGATCTGGGGATGTAGCTCAATGGTAAAATGCTTCTGGTTCAGTCTCCAGGACTGGGGGGGAAAAAAGTTTGATAGTAATTTATCTAGATTAATCTTCTCACCCCATGTAGAAATTAGTTTTATAACATCTCTGAAATTTGTCTGGTCTCCTTTCACCAGAATATCAGTAAGAAAGAAATTGTAGTGACTTAAAACCATGTTTCTGAAACTGAAGTAAATGCAACTCCCTGTATGTCAGTGGTTATCAAAATCTATACAATAATCTTGGTCTATCTTCCAAAACTGAATTCTTATTCAGTTTAATGATTTGGTGGAAAGAAGGAAGTTTTCAGTTTTTCTACAGATATTTTGCCATTTAGATGTATAAACAGTTTCTATTCCAATGCCTGGAATTATTTGAGAAGAAATATTTGAAGGAATAATAGTGCTGTAAAGGCATTGTAGTACTGTAAAAATATTTCTGAACTAGAGTTAGGAAAGTTATGTTCTAGAGTATGTTGTACCTTTAACTGTGTGATATTTATTTATTTACTTATTTATTTATTTACTTTGGTACTGGGGATTGAACCCAGGGGTGCTTTACCACTGAGCCACATCCCTAGCCCTTTTTTCTTTTTTAAATTTTGAGACAGGGTTTCATAAGGTGCTGAGGCTAGCCTCAAACTTGTGATCCTCCTGCCTCAGCCTCCTGAGTTGCTAGGATTACAGGTATGGGCTACACTACACCTGGCTTAAAATTTAAACTGCTATGTGTAATTAGTGGCTTATAGTATTGGACTGTGTACTGTTTGTGTGTGCACCCTCATGTGGAAATAACAGTGATTGTGTGAGAGGGTGAAGAGGGTGGGTAAGTAGCTGACATCTAAACAGACCCAGGGTGACTTCTGTGTACTCTGACCCCTGTTACCCTGGAAAACATTTGGCCGTGCTTTAAACTGTGGATAAGCCCTGCTCTTTGGTCTGTAGTGGTTGTTTTCTTATTATCAGAATAATAGGCAGTTTGCTTAACAGGAAGTTAGTGTGTCCTTGATGACTGTGCTGAGAAACTGCCCCAATAATTCATCCTCATCCAATTTCAGATCCTGACTATGGGTCTCTGTCCTTCTCTCTAAAGGGAAGGGTCTCTCCATTAATCTTATTTCATGAAAATGGTAACCTGGATAGTTCCCCAGGGTTTATTGTTTGATTCTGATGTAGGAGAATATATGTGTGAACTGTGAAGTATCTGATTTTAGGTATTTGTACTGGAAAAATGAGGCGGTAATCAGCTACTGGCTTTTCTTTCTTATTGACTCTGCTTGATGCCCTTTCACCTCCAGTCTTGCCTCAGCACTCACCTGGAGAGAGACGATGCACCGTGACCAAGCTTTCTCCACTTCTTAGCCAGATGCACACTAGCCTAACTCCTGCAGAAAGAGCTCTACCAATAGCATAGTCAAAGACCTAGCAGCCGTTGTCTGGCACCACAAATCTTCATAGCAACAGACCACCACATGGCAACCGCAGCCACACAAAGGAAACATTAGGGAAATCAATACCTACTTTCTCCCACCCATCCCCCATCAAAAAACAGGAGCACTTTCTTCCCACCTAGCAGT
The DNA here is from genome assembly GCA_020662805.1 of Glaucomys volans. Taxonomy (NCBI): domain Eukaryota; kingdom Metazoa; phylum Chordata; class Mammalia; order Rodentia; family Sciuridae; genus Glaucomys; species Glaucomys volans. The sequence goes on along the minus strand of JAJEJO010000172.1, from coordinate 142,231 downwards.
TTATTCCCAAGGGGGTGCTTTAGGGCATAATGTGTTTATATACCCTTGCGAATTATGTTATCTGCCCACTGTCTTATCAAATCCTGAAGCCTGAAGGAAAAATTTCAGTCTCAGGTTTTTTTAAGTTTCATTTTTCAAATTGTAAAATGGACTAATCTCCAAGAAAGAGAGAAGTCCTCTTTTTGTGCTTTCTCACCCACCTCTTCTCATCTCATCCCTCCCAGGGACAGCAAAGCAGAATCAGGCAGTACAGGGGGGCTGTGGACTTGCCAGACAGGGAAGGTTGTTTTAAAATGAGATTTTTTATATTTCAGTAACAAAATCCTTGCAGGCCTATTTTGTTGCTAATGCCATCCTTTAACAAATAATTTTGTTCCTGATACTTATGCATGAACTCAGATATAATAGGTACAGTTATGGTTTAACCTGGGATTAATTGCTAGGCTCTAGATCCCATTTGAGAGCCTCAGTGTTTTTCTGCCCTATCAAATGGTCATTTGTTTTCTCATTTTACAGATGAGGAGGTTGGACTTAGGAGCTCTGTTGTCCTGTCCTTGTAAAACCCTCTACCTCCTCCCCCCATATGTTGTTGCATTTGCTCTGATATTTACACTCTGTAATCACTGTGTGGGTGAGAAAAGGGGATTGTCTTTGTTAGTCATTGGTTGTGAAGAGATTTGGAAAATCTAGAACCCTCTGGTCACAGTGTGTATACAGCTAAAAACAGATCCTGGCCCTGCCTTGGTTGATAAAGCTGCTGCAACAATGATGGACAGAAGCTATTAACAAACTTGGCAACTAGTTTTTTCTCCCATGTCAGTAGTTTTAGGCCAGTTCAGGCAGAGGTTTGCTCCCAGACTGCTGTTCCTGATGTTCCCACTGCCTATTAATGACACCAGTGAGAACTAACACTCTCTTATACTTTCTTTCTCCCTATCTCTCCCTCACTGAAACAAGAGGCTCTTTTCCACCTCTTCTGATAGCTTATTATCCTATCTCCCTCAGGCTTTACAGAACAAAGAAATCACAGGGCATCAACTTTATAATTTAAGCAGCAGGAGATAATTTCCCCAAATAGAGTGGGTAGGTAGCTGATCCTCCTGGCATGAGGCAGCACTGTTAAATGGCCTTGTATTTTGTCTGCTGGGGTTAGGCTTTGTCAGGCCCATTCAGTCTACTCTGTTTTTTGAGTTAGATTATAGTGGCAAACCAGGCCCATGTACTTTCAGAAGAGTAGGGGTTAGAAAAACATGGAAAGTATGTCATTTACAAGTCCTGTTACTTGCTGATTGCTTTAGGAATTTTTAAAAATTCACTTTACCTATGTTTACTCCTGCAAGATCCTTTATTTCCCTTAGTTCCTGCCTTCACAGCCTTCTCCATAGCAACAAGCTATATGACAAAAAGGCTATGCCAGGAATTGAGTATACACCCTCCCCCAAGTTGTACTCTTATTTTCTCTTTAGGGTATTTTAAAACAACAAAAAGACTATCAAATAATTTTCTACCTTCATTGAACGCATAATCAAATGAAACTTTTAACCCTAAAATGAGTGAACAGCCTGCCTTTTCCATATGACCGATTATCTCCACCTTTTAAAAATTTCCCATATTGTGTGCATGTACAAATAAATATGTAACAACGAATCCCATCGTGTAGAACTACAATGCACCAATAAAAAATAAGGAAAAAAAATTTCCCAGATCATTCAATAAACTTGAAATACTATGCATTTTCCCATTTATCAAGCTTCCCTCTGCTTTTTAGCTTTTAGCTTTTTCCTTAAAATTGTATTTAAAATCTCCTGGAATCAAGTATCAGTGTGGAGAAAAAATGGATGAAGAAAGTAGAACCCTCTGCCTCCCCCCCATGTGCTGTTGCATTAGATATTAGACTGGTCTGCTAATCTGGAGGTTGGGCAGGTTGCCTAAAATATGTAAGTAGCCTGCATCTCGAGCTGATCCTGGCACTGCCTACTTTGTCATCCTCCCTTTCACTGATGTATAGGATTCACAAACCCAAAAGTATTGTTTTGTTTATGATATTATGTCTTTTATTTTTCCTACATTTTTGTTGTTGTTGTTGTTGTTGTTTTTTGTTTCCCTACTAGGGATTGAACCCAGGGGCATTCCACCCTTGAACTACATCCCCTGCCCTTTTTATTTTGAGACAGGATCTCATGAAGTTACCCAGGCTGGCCTTGAACTTTTTTTTTTTTTTTTTGTGGTGCGGGAGATTGAACCCAGGGCCTTGTGCTTGTGAGGCAAGCACTCTACTAACTGAGCTATATCCCCAGCCCAGACCTTGTACTTTTGATCGTCTTGCCTCAGCCTTCCAAGTAGCTGGGATTACAGGAATGCACCACCGAGCACAGCTTGTTAATAGGTCTTATTGAATAAAAATATAAATATATTCATGAATCATAAGTGTACAAGTCACTGAATTTTCAGAGTGAAACAGCACGTTACCAGCACCTAGATAAAGACAGACAATATTGTCAGAACCCCAGAAGCCCTTCCATGCCTCCCTTCCAGTAGTCTTAACACTTCCCTCCCCAATCAATTCTGACCTTTAACATCATAGATTAGTGTAAGCCATTTTGAACATTGCATAAATTAAATCATTAGACTGTGTGCTTTTTTTAAATTTAAGCTGCTCGCCATTAACCTAGCAAGATTCATCCATGTTGTTCCACGTATTTTACTTTGTTTATTCTCTCTCTCTCTTTTTTTTTTTTTTTTCCGTACTGGGGATTGAACTCAGGGGCACTTTACCCCTGAGCTACATCCCTCGCCCTTTTTGCATTTTATTTTTGAGACAGGGTCTCACTAAGCTGCCAAGGCTGACCTCAAATTTGAAATAGTTGGGCTGGGGTTTGTGGCTCAGTGGTAGAGCACTTGCCTCACATGTGTGAGGCACTGGGTTTGATTTTCAGCACCACATATAAATAAATGAATAAAATAAAGGCCCATCAACAACTAAATAAAATTAAAAACAAAAAAATGGGTTAATTATCAAAAGAGACATTTTAAAAAATTTTTATCTCCAAATGTGATAATATTATTATTCTTTATGGCTGAATAATATTTCATCGTGTATATATACCACAGTTTCTTTATCCATTCATCTGTTAAAGAGGTATCTAGGTTGGTTCTACATCTAGCTGTTGTGAATTGAGCTGCTATAAACATTGATGTGGCTGTGTCACTGTAGTAAAGAAGAAGAATATTATGGCATTTGCAGATAAATGGATGGAATTGGAGAATGTCATGCTGAGTGAAATAAGCCAAGCCCAAAAAAACAAAGGCCAAATGTTTTCTCTGATAAGTGAGAGAAGAATGGAGGAACTTTAGATTACCTAAAGGGAAATGAGAGGGAGAGGGGGGTGTGAAAAATAGTGGAATGAGACAGACATCATTACCCTAGGTACATGTGTGATTACACAAATGATATGAATCTACATTGTGCACAAGCACAGAAACTAAAAGATGTGCCCCATTTGTGTACAATGAATCAAAATGCAGCCTATAAAAATAAAAAATAATAATTAAAATAAAGGCAACTCGAACTAAAAAAAATTAATTTTTTCTTTTTTTTTAAATTTCAAATAGTGCTACCTGAGCCTCCCAAATCACTGGGATTACAGGTGTTTTCCATTACTCACAGCAGTTGTCTATCTTTCTTTTTTTTTTTTTTGTACTGGGGATAGAACCCAGGGGCATTCCACCGCTGAGCCACATCCCCAGCCCTATTTTGTATTTTATTTAGAGACAGGGTCTCACTGAGTTGCTTAGGGCCTCGCTGAATTGCTAAGGCTGGCTTTGAACTCACCATCCTCCTGCCTCAGCCTCCCAAGTGCTGCGGTTATAGGGTGTGTCCCCCACCCCCCCCTTTTTTTTTTTTTTTTGGTTCTTTTTAATTATACATGACAGTAGAACCCATTTTCATATAGTTATACAACTGGGAATTTATCTTTTTTTTCACAGTGTAGAGTCACACAATTCATATAATCTTACATATACATAGGGTAATACTCTCTGTCTCAGTCTACTATCTTTCCTTCCCCCACCCACCTCCCATCCCATTTTCCTCTACACCATCCATACTTCCTCCATTCTTTTCTTATCCCCCCAATAATCCCTCCTCCCCCTTATGTGTCAGCATCCACTGATCAGAGAAAACATTTAGCCTTTGGTTTTTTGGACTTGGCTTATTTCACTTAGCATGATATTCTCCAACTCCACTCATTTACCAGCAAATGCCATAATTTTATTCTTCTTCATGGCTGAGTAATATTCCATTGTCTATATATACCACAGTTTCTTTATCCATTCTTCAATTGAAGGGCATCTAGGTTGGTTCCACAATCTAGCTATTGTGAATTGAGCAGTTATGAACATAGATGTGGCTGCATCCCTATCCTTTGCTGATTTTAAGACCTTTGGGTATAAACTGAGGAGTGGGATAACTGGGTCAAATGGTGGGTCCATTCCAAGTTTTATTTTTTAGTACGTTTTTTAGTTGTTGATAGACCTTTATTTTTTTATTTATTTATTGACTTATATGTGGTGCTGAGAATCGAACCCAGTGCCTCACGCATGCTAAGCAAGTGCTCAACCACTGAGCCACAAACTCCAGCCCACCATTCCAAGTTGTTTTTGTTTTGTTTTGTTTTGTTTTGTTTTGTTTCTTGGTACTGGAGATTGAACCCAGGGGCACTCCACCACTGAGCCACATCCCCAGCCCTATTTTGTATTTTATTTAGAGACAGGGTCTCACTGAGTGGCTTAGGGCCTCGCTAAGTTGCTGAGGCTGGCTTTGAACTCGCGATCCTCCTACCTCAGCCTCCCAAGTGCTGGGATTACAAGTCATGCGCCACCGTGCTGGGCCATTCCAAGTTTTTTGAGGAATCTCCATACTGCTTTCCAGAGTGGCTGCACCAATTTGCAACTCTACCAGCAGTGTATGAGTGTGCCTTTTTCCCCACATCCACGCCAGCACTTATTATTGTTTATATTCCTGATAATAGCCATTCTAATTGGAATTAGATGAAATCTTAGGGTGGTTTTAATTTGCGTTTCTCTAATTACTAGAGATGATGAACACTTTTTCATATATTTGTTGATCTCTTGTATATCATCTTCTGTGAAGCGTCTGCCCAGTTCCTTAACCCATTTATTGATTGGGTTCTTTGTATTTTTGGTGTAAAGTTTTGTAAGTTCTTTATAAATTTTGGAGATCAGTACTCTGTCTGAAGTGTGTGTGGAAAAGATTTTTTCCCACTCTGTAGACTCTCTTTTCACATTCTTGATTGTTTCTTTTGCTGAGAAAAAGCTTTTTAGTTTGAATCCGTCCCATTTATTGATTCTTCCTTTTATTTCTTGCACGCTGGGGGTCATGTTGAGGAAGTCTGGTCCTAAGCCAACATGAAGAAGATTCGGGCCTACTATTTCTTCTATTTGGTGAAGGGTCTCAGGTTTAATTCCTAGATCCTTGATCCATTTTGAGTTGAGTTTTGTACAGGGTGATAGTTTAATTTCATTTTATTGCATATGGATTTCCAGTTTCGCCAGCACCATTTGTTGAAGAGACTATCTTTTCTCCAATTGCATGTTTTTGGCACCTTTGTCTAGTATGAGATAACTGTACTTATGTGGGTTTGTCTCTGTGTCTTCTATTCTGTACCATTGGTCTGTCTATTTTGGTGCCAATACCATGCTGTTTTTATAACTATTGCTCTATAGTAGAGTTTAAGGTCTGATATTGTGATACCTCCTGCATCATTCTTCCTACCCAGGATTGCTTTGGCTATTCTGGGTCTTTTGGTCTTCCAGAAGTTGCCTATCTTTTTATTTTCTAATCCTTACACAGGATTATTAGTCCTGTGTAAGACTATGTATTATAAATATCTTTTGTGTCTTGCCTTTTCTCTTAATTCTGTCTTTTCATTAAAAGAAGTTCTTCATTTTTATATAATTTAGTTTGTCTTCTGTTCTCTTTTATTGTTGATAGTTTCATGTTCCGGGTTTTCTTTTTAACATATTTTTGAACTATAGATGAACACAATATTTTATTTCTTTTTTTAATGTGGTTCTGAGAATTGAACCCAGTGCTTTGCACATGCTAGGTGAGTGCTCTACCACTGAACCACAACCCTAGCCCTTGTGTTCTGTTTAACAAAGTTTTACCTATTCTATGATAATAAAGATCCTTCTATGTTTTTTCTGAGAACCTTGTTTTTCCTTTTATAGTTAGATGTACAATTTATCTGGAGTTGATTTTTGATTAGGATGTGACTTGAGTCAAGGTTGTTTTTTTTTTCCATGTGGATATTTAATTTGTGCAGCATCTTATTGAAAAGAACATCCTTTTTCTCACTTCATTGCAGTCATCTTTGTCAATTGGGGGACATGTGTGGGTTTATTTTTGAATTCTCTTATGTTCCTTTAATTCTTTTGCCTATTCCGTCAATGCTACGTTGTCTTAACTCTGTAACTTTATAAATCTATGGCAGTGTAAATCCTCCAGCTTTGTTGTACTTGCTCAAAATTGCCTTACTGTGCTTGGCCTTTTGTATTTCCATAAAAAATTTAGGATTGGGGCTAGAGTTGTAGCTCAGTGAGTTGTAGCTCAGTGGTGGAGCGCTTGCCTAGCATGGATGAGGCACTGGGTTCAATTCTCAGCACCATATGTAAATAAATAAATAAAGGTCCATCAACAACAACAACAACAAAATTTTTTTTAAAATGTAGGATCATCTTGTGAATTTTTTTATGAAAAAGTCATGCTAAGATTTTCATTAAGGTTACATTGAAACTACAAATTATTAGAATCAAAGTTTATTCTTAAACTAGTGTTAAGTAAGAGAAAGTTCAGGGGAGGGAGGATCAGAGTAACTCACTGATAGCACTTAGGGAGCCTATTTAAAATATATGTTATGGGCTGGGGATATACCTCAGTTGGTAGAGTGCTTGTAGCACAAGGCCCTGGGTTCAATCCCCAGCATCACAACAAAACAAAATAAATAAAATATATGTTAGCTCCCCCCCACTCCTCGTAATCTGAATCAATAGAACTTGGGCACATTTATTGTGAAAAAATCCCAAGAAATTACGGTTTGCGGGCTAGGGATGTAGCTTAGTCGTAGAGCACCTGTTGAGCATGCACAGGGCCCTTGGTAGGAAGGAAGGAAATAAGGAAGGGAGAGAGGAAGTTGGTTTGCTGCCATCACCACTATTCTCTATCTACCTTACTTGACAACCACTGACCTAGACTGCAATCTAGCAATGAGACTAGTTAAGATAAAAATTTGAGTGATTTAGTCAACACTAGCTCTGCATTTGGGGTTATATTAGTCTCCTAGAACTGCTATAACTAAGTGTCAGAAGCTGACTGCCTAAAACCACAGAAATTATCTCTCAGTTCTGGAAGCTAAAACTGTGAAATCAAGGTATTGATAGGGCCACCTCTTTCTCTTTCATATGGCTCTCAGGGAGAAATCTTCGTTGCTTCTGATGTTTGCTGGTAATCCATTGTGTTCCATGGCCTGTAGATGCATCACTTGGTTACATAGCTGTCTGCTGTGTGCATGTTTGTATCCAAATTCCACACATCCCCTTTTTTCCAGTGGTCCTAGGGATTGAACCCAGGGGTGCTCTACCACTGAGCTATATCCCAAACCCTTTTTATTTTGTATTTTGAGATAGGGTTCTCTAAATTGCCCAGGCTGGCCTTGAATTTATGATCCTCATTCCTCAGCCTCCCAGGTCACTGGGATTCCAGGTGTGTGCCACCACACCCATCTCAAATGTCGTCCTTTTATTTATAAGAACACCAGACATATTGGATTAGGACAGATCCAGATGATCTTATTTTAATTGATTGCCTCTGTAAAGACCCTATTTCTAAATAAGATTACATTCTGTGGTACTAGTGGTTAGGACACACACACACACACACACACACACACACACACAGGGGTGGGGGCAATGGATACAATTTAACTCATAATAGGAACCAGTAAAAATTGAAAATTTCAGAATAATTGTCACAATTTGGAGAAAGGAAAGATATCTGGAACTGTGCATAATAATGAAAGCCACTGCTTCCTACAAAGCCACTCTGGGAAAAAAAGCATTCATCCTCAAACCCCAACTATTATTGGGTTCCACTCTCTCTACATTACTATCTCCCCTTCCTTGGCACTGAGAGCCAAAAGCTGCTTCAGTTCTGCTCTGTTAACAATCCCTGAAACTACCAACTAGAGATTTCCAGAAATAAAAATAAGCTGCACTTCTCGGCCAGTGGCTGAGAAAGGCTAGAAAGAAAAAGTGCCTAGCCAGCCTTAGCCATTTTGTTATCCCTAAGTCTTCCTGCTAGGTCATAAAGCAGTAAAGCTGTGGACATTGTGATTCCATCTCAACCTGGGAGTATTTCCTCAAAACTGAGGACATGAACCTTCTTATTTCTAGTGATTTTCAGACCATGATTCCAGCTGGACCATGATGACTTCTGCTGAACTGCCTCTTCCAGCCATGGCTACAGTATGTGGTTATCTCAGCAAGAAGAAAGGGAGGATGAACCATTTAAGTGTGTAGTGAACCAGACTTTATTGCACTGTTTTACAGTTTCCATTGTCCAAGAACTTGTAATAGGAGGATCAGATAATCTTGTAATATCAGATCTTGAGCATTCCTTTGCAGCCTCCATCTTCCCCACAGTCTGGGGTTGGAGTAGTTTACATTTGATGGAGGTTGCTCTTTGGCCTTACTCCTCTGCCCCTGTAAGAGTTCTTTTCCTGGTTATAGTGCCAGATCTAGCTAGGCGTGGTAGCACATGCCTGTGATCCCAACACCTCTGGAGGCTGAGGAGGGGGATTATTGAAGTGCCCCTAGGTCCAATCCCCAGTACCAAAAAAGAAAAAAGAAACACACACACACACACCCTAACCACTGCCCAGATTGGTACTTGACTTGGCTATTTTCTTTTGTCTAAAATTCTGTGGAGAGATAATACCGTGCTCCTGTGAAAATGATTCCAGGATGAGTGCTGGTTACCTTTGTGCTTTCTTGGCTCATTCAATCCCAGAAGATCCCAGAAACGAGGGCTGAGGGATTGTTTTTTGTCAGTCCCAGACTTGAAAACAGAATAATTTGAAGACATCATTTTCTCTGTCAGTGTTCCTAAATTTTGCTACACATTAGAATGTTGAGGCAGGAATTTTAAAATCCTGATGCCCAGGTTTGATTCCATTAAATTATATTAGAATTTCTGTGGGTGGGAGCCAGATGTCGGTATTTTTCTGTTTTTTTAATGAATTTCCAGGTATTTCCATCCTGTAGCAAAACACCATAGCTCCTCCATAGGCTTCTGTAAAACTCACAAAAGGAGCGGCGGGGACCTGGCGGGTAGAGCTCCCAAAGGTGGCGGCGGGCGAAAAGGAGTGCACTCGCCAGAATCAGACAAAAGTGGTAGCTTGATTTTATTGGAATGTGTGTCCCGGGTGAAATCTCCACCCACCCCCGCCCCCAGGGTGGAAGTTGGGGTGGGAGAGCCAGGAGAAATCACACGTGGCTTTGGCTGCTCAGGGTTTTTATACAGAGGAAGGGGGTCAAGGGGTTCTGCCCAGGAAAAGGTGGACCCAAGGTGGACGTCAGGGTCAGCAGGTGTGCCTCATTGGTCACTTCTGGCACAGTGTGTTGCTAGGTGACCTTGTTCCCTCCCCCTGCAGCCACCCAATACAACCTAACAGCTTCAAACATTTCTGGTATGTTTTAGTACAGGGAATTAAACTCAAGGGTGCTTTGCCACTGAGCTATATCACCAGCCATTTATTTATTTATTCATGTATTCATTTATTTATTTTTGAGACAGCATTTCACCAGGCTGGCCTCGAACGTGAGATCCTCCTGCCTCAGCCTCCCAAATGGCTGGAATTATACAGATGCACCACTGTGCATGGCAACTTCAGACATTTCTGTGGACAGCTATCCCAAAGTGCTTTGTTGCATCATCTCAGAGATTTATATTTATAATGTTAATAAAGAATGAATAGCAAAGGTTCTCTTGGGAAGTACTCTCTCTAAAGGAATAATAACCACTTTTCTGCCTTTAGGTTTCTGGTTTTAGAAGACCCATACATAATTTGATTCTTCCCTATAGTTAGATTAATCAGATCCATGACTTGAAGATGAATAAGGTTTGCCAGGATAAGTAGGATTAAAAACCTAGAGATGTTGCTATTAAGCTGATTTGAGGTTGTGCCTGCATGAGATGTGTCAGGCCTTAAGAATTTATAGTGTGGCAGAAATCTTCTGATAATTTTCATTGCAATAGATAAATTTGAAACTAGAGTTCTCCCTCAAGTATGGCCATTTTTACCAAAGTTTCTGATATTACCCCATGGCAAACCTGTAAAAAATGAATGGTTCTCAGATAATAACTATGTACAAGCCGGGCACAGTGGTGTTCGCCTGTAATCCCAGCACTTGGGAGGCTGAGGCAGGAAGATCATGAGTTCAAAGTCAGCCTCAGCAATTAAGCGAGGCCCTAAGCAACTCAGTGAGGCCCTGTCTCTAAATAAAATACAAAATAGGGCTGGGGATGTGGCTCAGTGGTCGAGTTGCCCCTGGGTTCAATCCCCAATACCAAAAAATAAAAAAATAACTATGTACATAATTTAAGAAGAAAATCTTATCTAGTTCATGAGCCACAGATGGTCCTAGTTTTTCTAGTCTCTTCATTTCTGAAGGCTACTCACTCTTGTGAATTTCTAATTTTAAAAAAATATATATTTTTAGGGCTAGGGATATAGCTCAGTTGGTAGAGTGCTTGCCTTGCAAGCATAGGGTCTGGGTTCAATCCCCAGCACAACAAAGAAAAAACAAAAATTCAGTTGTAGATGGACACAATACCTTTATTTTATTTATTTATTTTTTATTTGGTGCTGAGGATTGAACACATACTAGACAAGCGCTCTACCACTCAGCTACAACCCCAGTCCATGAATTTCTAATTGTATTTACTCTGTTGCTACATCTCTGTTTGGAACTGTTGTCCTGTAATAAACAGTACCTGGAAATCTGTATATTCTCTAATCACATCAAGGTGAAATATTAGACAATACATGCTGAAGATCAACTATGGAAAGTAAACAAGTCCTACATTCCCCAGTTGGGGTTTTTGCAGAGGTAATAGTACCCAGAGTTATACAAGCCTTCCTCACAGGCATTCTCTTTGCAAGTCACCCTCTCTCTCAGTCTTAGCCAGTTTCTTGAAGCATTACATGCTTCAAGCCAAGATGCAGTTACAATTATAGGTTTCCAGAAAGTATTAATGACTTACTATGTTTTTTTTTTTAAGCCAAAAGAAGCCTTTTTTTGTTTTGTTTTTGTAGCTGGCCAGTGACAACCACCCTTACACCTAAAAGCAGTGTGCTGGGGGATCGCCTGCCAGTTCTTTGTTGCCAGCATTTATAGGGAGGGGAAGGGATTAGGGTGAGGGGGGCTCGCGCTTTCTCTCTCTCTCTCTCTCTCTCTCTCTCTCTCTCTCTCTCTCTC
>JAJEJO010000172.1:119276-130662 GCA_020662805.1 Glaucomys volans | reverse complement strand
TCTCTCTCTCTCTCTCTCTCTCTCTCTCTCTCTCTCTCTCTCTCTCCTGATGGTACTCGAGAATATTTTGGGGGACAATGACTTACTTTCATCAGATCTCTTCTTCCACCTCTGTCTCTAAAGAGGACTGGAAAACCTAAAACTAATATTGCAGCTGTATCCTTTTTGCTCCAGCTCCTAACATCAGTAGACAAACATGTCTGTTGTTCTCCTTTAAGAGAAAGTGGGAATACAAAAAATCTTAACAGGTTTTTGATCATTTAGTGATGGCTAGAAGGACCGTTGGCCATTATAAGAGGTATGGAGAGAATAAAGAGTACTAGAAAAGCAAAGAGAAAATTACAAATGAAAACATCTTTCTAGAGATTAGGGCTAAATTGAACAACAATTTGGCATCAGTGTAGTGTGTCAGCATGGACCATTAATGTTTATGGTTACCTACTCACATTAGCACTGGACATTAGGCTTAGCACTTTTTATTTCTCTGACCAAGCTAAGGAAATATAGCTTTCAAGGAAACCTTTTCTGAGGTGAAAAGCTTTTTTAAAAAAGAAGAAAAAGACCAGGTGTGGTGGCACACACTTGTAATCCCAGTGATTTAGGAAGCTGACACAGGAGGATCAAAAGATCAAAGTCAGTCTCAGCAATTTAGCAAGGCCCTAAGCAGCTTAGTAAAACTCTGTCTCAAAAATTTTTTTTTAATTTAAAAAGGGCTGGGGATGTGGCTCAGAGGTTAAGTGCCCCTGGGTTCAATCCCGGGTACAAAAAAAAAGAAGAAAAAGATATAGATATTTTATAACAGATGATGGATCTGGTGTTTATATACCTAGGAATAAATCCCCTTACCAGAGTTTGTGACTTAAGATGTAAGTCTGAGAGGTCAATTATAAATAGCATAAAATGTATAAAATGATTTGGTGCCAAAGAACTCTAAGTTTTGTTTGTTTGTTTTCTTTTGTTTTGTTTTGCTTTTTTAGTTCAAAGTGGATACTGTATAAATGTTCTGCAACACCATCTATGATATAGTCTTGATCCTATGGGATCAAGCTTTGTTTTCATTATCATTATACTTTTTTTTTTTTTTTTTTTTTTTTTGGTGCTAGGGATTAAACAAAGGAACACTTTACCACTGAACTACATCTCCAGTACTTTTTACTTTTTATTTTGAGACAGGGTCTTGCTAAGTTGCCCAGACTAAGTTGCAGAGGATGGCCTTCTTATGATCCTTCTGTCTCAGCCTCAAGAGTTTCTAGCGGGGCTGAGGATATAGCTCAGTTGGTAAAGTGCCTCCTCGCAAGCCCAAGGTCCTGAGTTCAATACCCAGCACTAAAAAAAAAAAAAAAAAAGAGTTTCTAGGATTATAGGTATGGGCCACCACACCTGGCTCATTATGCATATTTTGATCTCTACTAGGTTACAGTCCAGTAAGAGAAGGAATGTGAATACTTAAAACAGACTTTGTTAACCACTGTGTTAAACTGTTTTGAGCTGGGTACAGTGGCACATGATCTGTAGTCTCAATGACCTGAGAGGATAAGGCAGGAGAATAAGTTCAAGGCCAGTCTGTGCAGACCCTGTTGCAAAATAAGGAATGTACTGAGTGGCAAAGTGCCCTTGAATTCGATCCCCAGTACCCCCCCAAAAAAATTAATAGCTTTTACTCCTCAACACTATCAAGAGAGAAAAGACAATCCACAGAATGGGAGAAAATATTTGCAAATCATATATGTAATAAGGAATTAAAATCCAGACTGTATAATTATAATTCAACAAAAACAAAAAACACAGTTCAAAAATGGGAAAAGGATTTGAGTAGACTTCTTTTTTTTTTTTTTTTTTTCTTTTTTTGGAGTCCTGGGGATAGAACCCAGGGTCTTGTGCTTGGTAGAATGGCAAGCATTCTACCAACTGAGGTATATCCCCAGCCCTTGAGTAGGCTTTTTGCTATAGAAGATATATACATGGCCAGTAAACACTTAAAAGGTGCTCAGTATCATTAATCATAAGGGAAATGAAAATCTTAAAACCGTAATGAGATTCTACTTTTCACCAACTAGAATGAACTTTTTTTGTTGTTGTTTCTTTTTGCAGTACTAGGGATTGAACCCAGGACCTTAAAACATGCTAGGCAAGTTCTCTACCACTTAGCTACATCCCCAGCTCTGGGTGGTGTTGGTGGTAGTGGTTGTTGTTGTTGTTTTGATAACCAGGAGTTGAACCCAGGGGCATTTAACCATTGAGCCATACCCCCAGTCCTTTTTGTTTATTATTTTGAGACAGGGTCTCACTAAGGTGGGTAGGGTCTTGTTAAGTTACTAAGGCTGGTTTTGAACTTGGAATCCTCCTGCCTCAGCCTCCCAAGTAGTTGGGATTACAGGTATATGCCACCACACCTAGCTTCAGCCCTGTTATTTTTTTTAAATGGAAAATAAATTATTGGAGAGGATGTGGAAAAATCAGAACTCTTGTAGATTTCTGGTTCAAGTAGAAAATGGTGGGGCCATAATGAAAAACAGTTTTGACAATTCTTCATAAGTTAAACATATAGCCGGGCATGGTGGCGCACGCCTGTAATCCAAGCGACTCAGGAGGCTGAGTCAGGAGGATCGTGAGTTCAAAGCCAGCCTCAGCAACTTAGCGAGGGCCTGAGCAACTCAGTGAGACCCTTTCTCTAAATAAAATACAAAATAGGGCTGGGGATGTGGCTCAGTGACCAAGTGTCCCTGAGTTCAATCCCTGGTTCAAAAAAAAAAAAAAGAAGTTAAACATATAATTAACCTATGATCTAGCAATTCAAAAACTTTTATGTGATTCTTCATAGCAATATTATTCACAACAGCCAAAAGTTACAAACAATCCAAGTGTCCATCACTAGACAAATGGATAAACATACAATGGACTATTTTTCAGCAATTAAAAAGAAATGAAGTTCTGATACATGCTACAGTATGGTTAAACCTGAAAAACAAATGTTAAGTGAATAAGCCAATCACAAAAAGCCAAGCATTCTGATTTTCCACTTATTTGAGGTATTTAGAATGGGTGAACTTATATAGAAAGTAGATAAAATACTAGGGCTAGAGGCTAGAGAACAGAGGAAGTTATTGCTTATGGCTACAGAGTTTCTGTTTCAGGAGATGAAAAAGTTTTGGAAACAATAATGAAATTTTTTTTTTTTTTTTTTTTTGGAACAGGGGATTGAACTCAAGGGCACTCAGCCACTGAGCCACATCCCCAGCCCTATTTTGTATTTTATTTAGAGACAGGGTCTCACTGAGTTTTTTAGGGCCTCACTAAGTTGCTGAGGCTGGCTTCAAACTTGCGATCCTCCTGCCTCAGCCTCCCAAGTGCTGGGATTACAGGCCTGCGCCACCTCGCCTGGTAATTTTTTTTTTTTTTTAATTAACAACTTCTTATTATTAAAACCTTGGGAAAAAACAAAGAAAAAGAAGACATCATAAATCACAAAGAAGAAAATAACATATCAACCAGAGATAAATACTGTTCTAATTTTCATATTATCTTTTTTTTTTTTCTTTTTGGTAGTACTAGGGATTGAACTGAATTCAGGGGTACTCTACCACTGAGCTATATGCCCAGCCCTTTTTTTATTTTTTATTTAGAGACAAGGTCTCCCTCAATTGCTGAGGCTAACCTGAACTTCTGTT
Organism: Glaucomys volans; assembly: GCA_020662805.1. Classification (NCBI taxonomy): domain Eukaryota; kingdom Metazoa; phylum Chordata; class Mammalia; order Rodentia; family Sciuridae; genus Glaucomys; species Glaucomys volans. The sequence goes on along the minus strand of JAJEJO010000172.1, from coordinate 126,994 downwards.
CCTCCTGTCTGAACCTCCTAAATCACTGGGATTACTTGGCCACATTATCATACAATAATAACTTGGCAGCTTTGAACTTCTGAGTTTCTGAACCCTCCTCTATTTCTGCTTTCTATCCTCTTGCTGCTTTTGCTCACTCTGATATTCCTGTTGTCTACCTATCTCTTCCTCCATCATTGCTGCTTCTCTTTTTTAGTAGACAGTAGTCAAGCAAAATCAATAACCTGCTTTTCAAACAAAAATATACATGTTGATGTATTTCACTCTTGTCCACAATTTTTTCTCTAAGTGTAGCATATAGAACCTTTAATGTTTTACACTTGGACTTATGCACTTCTGAGAACCAAGAAAGTATATTCTCATCTTGTGAGACAGCATCCTTAAAAATACAGGCTTTAATTTAGAGTCAGACTGATTTGCATTCACATTCTGGCTTTGCATCTTATTTAAGTATCTTAACATAAGAACAGATAGCAACTCTTCTTCAGCCTGATTATTTTTACCTAGGAAACCAGGTTATTGCAAAAGTTACCTGTTCCTGTAAGACATTGGAGAGGAGCAGTGAGCCACTGCTCAGCTCCTCTTCAATGTGGAGTTCCCCAGACAGTTCATCACTGGCATTGGTGGGGAAAGACTATAGCAAGAGCTGTCAAGAGGACTGTGTAAACCAGACACAGGGGCATATGCCTATAATCTTAACTTTGTGGGAGGCTGAAGCAGGAGTTTTCTGAGTTTGAGGTCAGTCTCAGTCCTGGCTCAAGAACCAAAAAAAATTTAAAAATATAAAAAAGCAGGGGGCACGGGGGATGTAGCTCAGTGCTACAGTGTTTGCCTACCATGTTGGAGACCTTAAGGTTCAATTCCCAGTACTATAAACAAACAAACAAACAAACAGAAGAAAGAAAACAGACCAAAACAAGGAAAAAAGGAGGGAAGGAGCAACAACTACACAAAGACACAGCAAAAACGTAAAATGACCTAAGGGCTTGGAGGCTGCTCTAAGAAGTGATAGCTGGTGGAGAAGACCTGGGAAGAGGTTTTTCACAGGTGCTATCCGCACCCCTGTGCTGTAATTTTCTGTAAATAGCTTCCCTCTTGGGGAGGAAGTAGGACTGTTGTTTCTATTCACTTATAAGGTAAGCTGTCTCACTTGAACTACTGTTGTTCCAGCTCTATGTACTAGAAGTTCAGTTACTGAGAAAACTTTTTTAAAATCATGAGTCAATCCTACTCACCAGTTTACATTTTTCTATCATTACACCATATTACTACAATACCACAAGTTTGTAGAGTACACACTTTTGTTCTTCCTAGACAGAATATCCAGCTGTGTTTCCTACTTGCTCCAGATGCCCAATATAACAGAGCTGAGGGTTAGCTGCTATAAAGTACAAATAGGTGCACACCTGTAATTCCAGCAACTCAGGAAACTGAGGCAGGAGGATTGCAAGTTTGAGAACAACCTTAGCAATTTAGCAAGACCCTAAGTACTTAGTGAGACGCCATCTCAAAATAAAACAAAACCAGATTGGAGATTGTGCTCTGGTTAAGCACCCCTGGTTCCATCCTCAGTACCAAAAAAAAATAAAGTACAAACAGTAATATGTAATTTTATTTGAAATATGTCTTTAAAAACTTATTATTAGTCTTTAAAGAACCCTCATTTCCTTAGGCTGGTTAGAATATTCATTCTCCACCCTATGCATCCTGTGATCTTATGGATTAGTAGTGGTAATCATTGCTCATGATAATGTCTTCTGCTTTATCTTAGAGTGTTTTGGTATTTGTTTTAATTTTTTAGTTGTAGGTGGATATAATACCTTTACTTTTATGTGGTGCTGAGGATCAAACCCAGGGCCTTGCACATGCTAGGGAAGTGTGCTACCACTGAGCCACAACCCCAGCCCATAACTTAGAGTTTTTCTCCTTTACTACATTCTAGATTATAAACTTTCTGGAAGCAAGAGTCAAATTTATTCAATCCCACACTTCCCCACTCTCAAACACATACAAGTAGAATATTGCTTTGACTTAGTAGCTCTTTGTAATTAAGAAGTTACTAAGGTTTGCAATATCTGTGGTTTTAATTTCTTAATAGTGAAGAATTTCACACTCTCCTAGACTGGGAGCCAAAGGGCTATAAAATTGGTAGCAGAGCCATCAGGGTGCTAATGAGTTATAATTCTCTTACTTTTAAATGTCAAAGGAAACTTTACTTATAGATGATGATATGGCTACTTCAGCTTTATCTAGAGGAAAGTCTAGAAATATTTACAGTACTGTTTTACAACTTCACATTAGTTCACTTAGATCTAGAGATCACATCCTTTTTTTTTTACTATGTCATAATGGCACTCAGCTATTCAACCAAACTTTACTTTCTTCCCTGTCTACATGAGAGTATGTTGTCTGTGTGTTTATTCCAACTAAATTGTAAGATGCATGAGAATAGATTGGAATCATGTCTTTTCTGTGTATTTCCATATCCCCTACTGATAAGAACTCATTAAATATTAATTATTAAATAAGTATAGACATTACAACAACCCTGTGGGCTAGAAAAAATATAGCAATTTGGATTATTCTTTAAAACAATGCAAAGTTGAAAAAAAAAGAATGAGATCTAGCCGGGCATGGTGGCGCACGCCTGTAATCCAAGCGACTTGGGAGGCTGAGGCAGGAGGATCGAGAGTTCCAAGCCAGCCACAGCCACTTAGCGAGGCCCTAAGCAACTCAGTGAGACCCTGTCTCTAAATAAAATACAAAATAGGGCTGGGGATGTGGCTCAGTGACCGAGTGTCCCTGAGTTCAATCCCTGGTTCAAAAAAAAAGAAAAAAAAAGAATGAGATCTATACCATAATACTAAGTAAGTTTAAATACATGAAATCAAAACAATAATGCATAATATGCATTTTGTAAGAATATATACGAGGGCTGGGGATATAGCTCAGTTGGTAGAGTGCTTGTCTTGCAAGAATGAGGCCCTGGGTTCAATCCCCAGCACCACAAAAAATAAAAAAAGAATATATGCGAAGCCGGGCGTGGTGGTGCACGCCTGTAATCCAAGCGACTTGGGAGGCTGAGTCAGGAGGATCACGAGTTCAAAACCAGCCTCAGCAACTTAGCGAGGCCCTAAGCAACTCAGTGAGACCCTGTCTCTAAATAAAATACAAAATAGGGCTGGGGATGTGAGTCAGTGGTTGAGTGTCCCTGAGTTCAATCCCTGGTTCCAAAAAAAAAAAAAAAAGAATATATGCGAAAAGCCAGGTGCAATAGCACACACCTGAAAATCTAGCTACTTGGGAGACTTACACAGGAGGACCAAAAGTTCAAAGCCAGCCTGAGAAACTTAGCAAGACTCTGTCTCAAGATAACATAAGGAGGGCAAAGATATAGCTCAGTGGTAGGGAGTCCCTAGGTTCACTCCCTACTACTGTAAAAAAAAAAAAACGCCAGGCCCTATGTTACATGCCTGTAATCCCAGTGATTTGGGAGACTCAGGCAGGAGGATCACAAGTTGGAGTCCAGCCTCAGCAATTTAGCAACTCTCTAAGCAACTTATCCCTGTCTCAAAATAAAAAAGGGCTAGGGATATGACTTAATGAAGTGTTCCTGTGTTCAAGTCCCAATACAAAAAAAAAAAAGGAGAAGGAACCTGGAGGTAAAATTTACTCTTCCTACTTTTGTAGTTGGATCAGTTTTGACTATGTAAATGTTTTGAGGTTGTGATGTGTCCTTGGAAGCAAAGCACTGATGCTTTGGAATTGGGTTTGTCTCAGCAATGCACTCCTCCCGAGACATGGGGAGGACCTAAAACTGTCTTGTAGTAAATCATTTTCCCTTTGTCTTGCTCCACCTTTGTTGATCACCTTTAAAAAGGGAAAATAGTTGGCACTTTAAAACATAATAATGGTTAATAAGATTTTCTGCACAACTTTTGGTAAAGATGACAGCAACCACCTAGATAAACAGGACTATTATTATTATGGGGTTTTTTTTAGCAGAATTACTATCATCTCCAAACACACTGAGGCTTTCCTTATTTTGTGAACACTATGAGAAATAGGAACTTTTCTAAAATGAAGACCCATTTTTCTCTTTCTCTTCAGCCTACTTAGGCTACCCCTAGTAGAGAAACTAGGTCTATTAAGTGTTATTGTCTGCTTTTCCTTCTTGTCCTCTTATTCTCCCAGCTCACTTGACTCAGAACCGTATAGGAAGAGTGTTACACTTCAATAAAATGTGTTTCCTTTGACATTTAAATAACCCTCCACTTTTGTCTTCCATATTAGAATTTTTCTCTTCCTGCTCCTATTTCCAGTACTCTGAACTTTTTTTCAATTCATTTATTACTGCTAAAGTTTGCAGATTATACCAGAGGAAAATGCCACTTTTATAAACATGTGTTCCTGCCCAGCTATTTCAAGAGTAGGAATAACATTCATCTTCTAATTGTATGCCTGCTCCCTATATACAGTTGTGCTCATCCATCCTTATAAATGAGGTTCCTCTAAGTCTTACCTTATCTAGAAATAAATGGACACTGTTCCTATTTAAAATTGTTATGCAATAAGTAGAGCATTACTGGGAGGAGATGGCCACATGAATTCACTTTGCTAATAGCCAGGGAGAATTTAGCTTAATTATTTCTTAGGCAGCATGCTATTTCTTTAAGATGCCAAAGCCTTGAAAAGGGATAGGAATCCTATCCTTTTCCCCTTTGAATCTCCACACCCTGCAATTCTACATGTGTCTTTTAACCACAATAAAGGGGAATTCTAAGAAAATTGCTTGAAAAGAATCAGAATCTATTAGAGATAGCTATGTCATAAGCTAAGGCTCTCACTAATAGTGAGATCTTCAATAAATTATTTATCCCTTCTGGACTTTAATTTCCTCATTTTCAAAGTAGTTTTAAATGGGACTCAGGATGTGACTTAGTGATAGAGCATTTGTCTTACATGTAGGAGACCCTGGGTTTGATCCCTAACATGGGTCAGGGGAAGATTAGCTTTAACAATTCCTATGTGGCAGGACTACAGAAAGGACTGTGCTTTCTATCTCCTTATAACCTGTCTGCTCAAAAAGTGATTTAAGGGCTGGGGTTATAGCTCAATGGTAAAGCACTAGCCTAGCAAGTACAAGGACCTGAGTTCAATCCCCAGCACCAGAGGGAGGAGGAAGAAAATGATATAAGGCTGTAAATATTTAGTAAGACATATGAAAACACCTACCAAGTTGCTAGGATTATAGATGTGTGCCACTGCACCCACCTGAATAACATAAATTCTGATTCCACAAAAAGACAAAAGCTAAATAAAATAAGATCATACTTAAAACCATGCCTAAGATTGGGTGAGAGGAACACTTGAGCCCACAAGCTTGATACTAGCCTGCACAACATAGCGAGATACGAGACTCTATCTCAAAAAAAAAAAAGTGGGTACAGCGGTGCATACCTGGCCTGTAATCCCAGAAACTCAGGAGGCTGAGGCAGGAGGATTGCAAGTTCAAGGTTAACCTCAGCAATTCAGGAAGAGGTGAGAAGGCCACCCCAACCAGCCTCATTCAGGGAACCTTTAATTGAGGGAGGAGGGAAAACTAAGGAGCTGGAAAAGACTATATCAAGCCGAGTTAGAATTATGATATCTTAAATGTTACTGTGACCAGACCATTTCAATAGCTGTTTGGATTGGATTCTTAGGGGACCAGAAGGAAGAAATTACAAATTATTAGAGAAAGGATAGGGGTTAATAACAAAGTCAAAAGTCCTGAAAACAAAAATTTTATATAATAGAAATCTTATGCTAAGGAAAATAGCCAGTAAAAATTAACTATGACTTCCACTTCAGGGAAGATGGACAGACTTTTCCCTGTTCTTCCCACTAAGTTCAACTAAAAACCTTAGACAAAAACAAAAATGACAAAACTGTGGAAGGTATAGAAAAGAAGGCAGACCAGCAAGGCAGCCCAGAGCCCAAGACCTGAGGAACAACATGGTGGTAATTCCCCAGGGTTTTCCTTTTGCCTCCCACAACTCATATGTAGAACTGAAGCTGAACATTCTATTTCATGATAAAAGACTGAATGCTTTCTCCCTAAGATCAGGAATGAGACAAGGATGTTTACCTTTACTGCTTTTAATCCAACATAGTGATAGAAATTTTAGTCAGTGTTAAAAAGAAAAGAAAATAGAAGACATATACATTAGAAAGGAAGAAATTAATCTGTTCCTGTTGGCCAGCCTCAGCAACTTAGGAAGACCCTGTCTCAAAAATAAAAAGGACTGGGGTATAGCTGTGTGGTAAAGCACCCCTGGGTTCGTTCCCTAGTACCAGGGGAGAGAAAAGTAAAAAACAGATCCTATTTTCAGATCACTTGATATCTATTTAGAAATTCCTAACGATTATACAAAAACCCCTGGAATTAATAAATGAGTTCAGCAAGATCAAAGAATATAAGAAAAACTTACCAAAATCAGTTGTGTAGCTATTACACACTACTTATAAACACATGGACACTGAAATTTAAAAATATAATACCATTTACAGTAACCACCCTAAATGTAAAATATTTAGATATAAATCTAAGAAAACATCTATGGGATTTGTATGCTCTAAGCTACACAGTGATGATGAAAAAAAATTAAAGAAGGCCCATAAAAATGCAGAGACATATGTGTTTAAAAATTTGAACACTCAGCATAGTAAAGATGATAGTATTCCCCAAATTGATGTACAGGCTTAATAGAATTCCTACCAAAATTCCAGGAAGTCATTTGTTTGTTTGTTTTTTGTACTGAGGATTGAGCCCAGTGGTGTTTTACCACTGTGTTACATCCCCAGTTTTTTTGTTTTTTTTTTTAGTTGTAGATGGACACAGTGCCTTTATTTTATTTTTTTATGTAGTGCTGAGAATTGAACCTAGTGATGCTAGGCAAGCGCTCTTCCACTGAAACACAACTCCAGCCCCCCAGTCCTTTTTATTTTATTTTGAGACAGGGTTTTGTTAAGTTGCTAAGGCTGGCCTCAAACTTGTGATCTTCCTGCTTCAGCCTCTCAAGTCACTGGAATCACAGGCATGTGCCACCACACCAGCAGCAAGTTTGGGTTTTTGTTTACTTTGTTTCAAAGGGAAAGAAACTGGAACAACTATAACCACATGCCTAATGTGTGCAAGGCCATGGATTCAATCCCCAGAACTGGTGTGGCGGGGGGGATAACAATTTTGAAAAAGAAGAATAAAATGGGAATGAGCCAGGTGTGGTGGTGCATGCCTGTAATCACAGTGGCTTGGGAGGCTGAGGCAGGAGGATCACGAGTTCAAAGAACTGCCTCAACAACTTATTGAGGCCCTAGGCAAAAGGGCTGGGGGTGTGTCCCCTGGGTTCAATACTCAGTACCAAAAAAAAGCGGGGGACAGGGTTGACTCAAAATGGATCAAGGACTTACACAGAAAGCAAAAAACTTTGAGGAAAAAAATCCAAAGAAAATCTTTAGTTGGAACCAAGTACAGTTCTCAAAAACATAATCCCATAAAAGATAAAATTGATAAATTAGATTTCATCAAAATTTAAAATGTTAGTTTTGGGAAAGACCCTGTTAAAATGGTGAATTGACAGAGCTTCAGAATAGGAGAAAATATTCTACCAAGGCCTACTGTCTAGAATATATAAAGAACTGTCAAAATTCAACAGTAAACAAAAAACCCAATCAGA